>ML289160.1:0-55842 GCA_005239495.1 Nicotiana undulata
ATACTGTAAAACATATGCTTCAAAAGCAGTTTCGCAACTCAATAGTTGCCTAAAAAGGAACATGTTTCCGAATTTCCAATTCGTGCACGCCCCACACTCGTCATTCAGTGTGTGCTTCACTCCAAATCCGTGAAAGGATGTAAAGTCCGTGGTTTCATACCCTCAGGACAGGATTTAAAGACATTACTTACCTCAGACTAGCCCGAAAAGCTACTCCGCAACATGCTTGCCCCTCGAATCAACTTTCGAGTGCTCCAAATCTATCAAGTTCAGATTTTTCACATCAAGATATGCTAAGGGAATGAATTTCAATCGAAAAATACCAATTTTTGCACAAAATCCGAAATTAGCCAAACCCCGACCCCCGGGCCCACGTCTCGGATCTCGAAAAACTTTATACCATAACGATCCTAATCATTTCACGAGTTTGTACATATAAAGAACTCTGAAATCAAAGTCTGTTTGACCCCTCAAATCGCCCCTAAAAGGGCTCTTAAACTCAAGCCCTAGTTTCACCTTTTTCTACTGATTTTCCCCAATTAAACACTTCAAAAATATGTAATCTTGTCGGATTATTCGATGATAATTTAATATTATGGAGTAGAAATGATCACAAGTGACTTACCTCAAGATTTCCCATGATTTCTTGCTGAAAATTCGCCCCAAGCCGTGTTCTTTCACCCGAAAAATGCTAAAATGGGCTAAAAAAAACTGAACAACATTAAAAAGACCCAATTCTGATCGCTAAAAGCAAAATCCCGTCGCTAAAAGTGTCAAATCTGGTCGCTAAAGGTGCGCACCAGATCTCGTTGCACTAGCAATATTTATTTTCACTAAAAAGGCTCTAACTCCACCATACGAACTCGGAATTCGATGATTCTTGTTCCTATGAGTCACAAATAATAATACGAACATAGTCCTTCAATCGAAACTCAATTCGGAGCTCATTTGCTCAGTGCGATACTCATTTCGCTCGTTAAACAATTAACTCACATTTCACGTCAAAAACCCAATCGCAACTTGATGAAATTAGACCAAACTTTCCAGACCACTCCTATAATTCATTATCAAAATCTCGGAAGTCTCGAAATCAAATTTCGATCTCTACAACTAAAAATGAACCTTTGGATCATTACATGCTTATGCTCAAAACGCCAAAATCTTCCAAAAACTCTTCCAAAACTTATTCGAGCCTCATGGGACCCCAACCAAGCATACTAACAAGTCCCATAATATGACACAAACTTAGTCGAGCTTTCGAATTACCAAAAACAACGCAAAAATATTAAATTCACCTCGGATTCAAGCCTATGAACTTTGAAACTTCTAAATTCCACCAAAGATGCTGAAACCAACCAAAACACATCTGAATGACCTGAAATTTTGCAGACATATCCAAATGACATTACGGACCTGTTTCAACTGTCGAAATTCCATTCCGACCCCGATAGCCTATTTTCCACTACCGACCGGAAATCGCCAAAAACTAACTTTCGCCAATTCAAGCCTAATTCTACACTGGACATCACAAAAATATTCTGAACACACTCCTAAGTCACCTAACGAAGCTATCTGAGCCATAAAATCCGCATTACGAGGTCGTTTACCAATAAGTCAACTCTCAATTGACTTTTTCAACCATAAAGCTATTTTTAGAGACTAAGTGTCTCAATTCCTACTACAACCATTCCGAACCCGAGCCAACCAACTCCAACTCGTCCTAAACAGTATAACCAGTGCATGATAAGGCAATAACAAAAATAAAGATACAGATTCTACGAAACGGCCGGTCAGGTCATTACATTATACACAATCAAGACCTGGCTCAAGGCTAATCCCTCCAAACTTAGGGTGAGGATACTTGGTAATAATATTGCTTGACATATTTTGCCAAATTAGATTATTGAAGTCCATCGAGTCAATCAGAATATCATCGTAGCTTATAACATCTCACATTTAGAGACAGATTAGAATTTAAAGTTTATAAATTTTTACACTATTAATACTATAATAATAACTGGTTCTGCAATAAAAAAATAAAAAAATATTTGGTGAATTCCATTATAAAAAAGCATATAGCCACGCAAAAACTAATGGGTACACGTGAATATGTAACCAGTACATTAGATCCACCCCAACTCAATATATCCTCGTTGTTACAAATGAAGAAAGCTCTAAGTATAATATATACTAAACGGTATAAAAACATTTATGTAATCAAATCATTTCAAAATTGACAAGAATCTTATTTAAAGATATACTGAGAAGTATAACAATTAATGTCTTAAAATATCAGGCGGTGATTAGTAGTTAAGATTAGGTATGCAAAACAGTTACATCATATATTCATATGGTTCATAAAATAAATCTAAGTTTTTATATATTATGTACCAAGATTTGATGCTTTAACTTAATGAAATCGGATACGCATGAGACAACATATCGGTTGGTTGGTTCTTGCTTTTCCTATTTCTCTGATTCAGAAATCCTATGAAAATATGACCAAAATATTTTATCCATTTCACACCCGAT
This sequence comes from Nicotiana undulata, assembly GCA_005239495.1. Lineage (NCBI taxonomy): Eukaryota > Viridiplantae > Streptophyta > Magnoliopsida > Solanales > Solanaceae > Nicotiana > Nicotiana undulata. Next base: position 2,533 of record ML289160.1, read on the forward strand.
GTTCGGTATTTATTTTGTGACACTAACTAATCCAAGTTTGCGTTACATAAACCTCATTAAAAGCGAAAACGTTCCACGGACCTCTGATTAAGGACGGAAAAATTCTATCCGTCCCAACACAACTCATTACGATAACTAGAGTATTTAATACAACTACCCTTTCTTAATTTAAGATCTCTCCAGGGTAAAATAGTAGTTACATAATTGCATATCACTGCATATGGGCACCTGCCACAGATCTTAAGTCAGTATAATATACTAATATAGTATGCTTATTTTTACCATCCATGTAAAAAAAAATCAGAAAATTTTATTCCAAATATAAATTTTAATTACAAAAGATAATTGGTGTTGTCATAATCAAGATTTTACAGCTATTATGTGTTTGACATCTGATAGAATTTCAGTTGAAGATCCAAGCTACATTTGAACTACTACAAAAATATCTTGGTGAATAAACTTTTAGCAGCTTTATAGTAAAAATTTAGAATACTTCTGTTCTACAACATACTATTTGATGACACAAAGGGAAAAGAAAAAAAGTAGTAAAATGTATTGGTTCTGTTTCCCACGGCTTCTTCCCCGAAGGTCAAGCCGTAGTTCCTGTCCCATCGGAGAAGTGAAAGGAGTTAGGAGGATGGAGCGCCCTTTGCCCTAAGAAATAGGCGGCTTCGCCTTCAAGCCGTCAATAAAGTTGAGCTAATATGTGATCATGAGAGTACACTGACGCATAGGTCTTCTTTACTTTACGGCCTTGAAATGGGAGCAGCCTAAACCGTGAAAACGGGGTTGTGAGAGTGCAATACAAGCGTCATGCTGCTAGGCGAAGCAGCCGGAAAGCTGCACCCTAGATGGCGAAAGTCCAGTAGCCGAAAGCATCACTAGCTTATGCTCTAACCTGAATAGCATGGGGCACGTGGAATCCCGTGTGAATCAGCAAAGACCACCTTGCAAGGCTAAATGTGTATAAAATTGTTTGCAAATTTTTGAAGTATAGTTGTGATTTCTTGGCATTTGTTTAGACTCCAAAAAATGGCCAGAGTGTTAGAGACCCTTTGTGTCTATTCTTACAATACATCATGTCATATGGGAAGAGGGCAATTACTAGACTTAGGATCAACCTCTAGATATAGCAAACAATGGCCTATATTTTTCATGTCTTGTACAAAAGACACTTGGAACACCAGGTTGAATATTTCCTAACTTGTATACACTGACACTAAATAAATTATTTTTGTACTATCGAGTCATTTAGAGCAATCAGAAAGTGAAATTAGTAACATAAAAAATAAGGCTAGAAACATTTTACATCATTGATTATGTAAAAATTCATCTATATTGTAGCTATAAGTAAAATCCAGATACTACAAAGTGATGAGTTGGTTGTTAGTTTTATATATAGTTTTGAATTCAAATTATGTGGGTTGGTCTTTTTCTAATCCTAACCCTAAAAAGGGGGAAAATTCAAAAATAGTCAGATTTACAAATGGTCATTCAAAAATAGTCACAGTTTTAAAAGTGATCGAAATTTAACCATTTTTCATGTAAAGAAAAATCTGAACGAAAACACTATTTAAAATCCGAAAAATACTCCAACATAATATACTAAAGTTCCAGTATAATATACTGGACAGTATAATACACCGGAAGTTCATACATTGGTGCTCCAATCTCCGGTATATTATGCTGAAACTTTACGCGTGTTGGAGTTCCAGCATAATATGCTGGAAATTCATACACTGGTGCACCGATCTCCAGTATATTATGCTGAAAGTTTTCGTGTTGCAGCAAAATAATGGCTATTTTTCAATGACTTTGCAAATGCTGACTATTTTTGAATGACCAGTCCAAAAACTGGCTAGCCCGTGCTATTTGCTCTAAAAAAAAAGGATCGTTGGTTCCCGGTCACCAATTTTCTTGACCTTCCGACATTGGGCAGGCGTCAGCTCTCTATATATGATCTTACAACTTTACGGACACCTGTATTTTTAGTAAAAAGTTGCCCGGCCCTGGTCACTGCGGCCCCCTTTGTGAGGAGACACCTCTTATCCTACCCTAAAACTCACTTTTTTTTTCTCAAACATGTTGCCAAGATGCTAGACATAGCTATATTGGGTGTTCAAATTACAATCATGCTTTGAATAAATGTAACACTAAGTGACCCCTCCTATAATTTAAAGCCTACAATTTATAGCTTCAAGACATTTAGTGGCTCTTCAGATGCATGCATACTTAAAATTATCCAACCTGTCCTTATCTCCTAGTTTTCCAACCGAACATGTTCATGAAATCAACCATATCTTAGTCAGTTAGTCCCAATCAATGCTACGAGGAAAGGTATATGTAAAAGGAATATAATCTTCTTGTAGTAAAAATGAATATTGATTCTCCTCACATCCTCGAGCCGAAGGTATAACAGAAACAACCTCTATATTTTTATAAAGCAGGGGTAAAGTCTGCATACACACTACCCTCTCCAAACCTCATTTATGGGATTACACTAAGTTCGTTATTGTTGTTGTTGTTGAAGTAATCTTCTTACATCCTTGAACCGAGAGTATATCGGAAATAACCTCTCTATCTTTATAAGGTAGGGGTAAGGTCTGCGTACACGCTACCCTCCTTAGACCTCATTTATGGGATTACACTGGGTTCGTTATTGTTGTTGTTGAAATAATCTTCTCATAATATCAGCTACAGAAACAACTCAAAGATATTACACTATTTTATTGTAGTACATGTGCTTAAAATCCTATGAAGCACATGCAATACATGGATGAAAATATTAAATAATACAACTATACAGAAATTATACTTATAGAAAAAGAGTGGTAATTTATATGGAGAGGAACAAGGATCTCCACAGTATTTTATTTACTTAGAGCATATGATGCTTGAGAAGAAACAAATTCACTAAATGCAAGTTCTTCTTAAGTAGAGGCATTCAAGATCTAAGCTATATGGATTCAACCTATAAGGTTCGCTCTTAACAATGACCCCATTGTATTTTAGGGTATTCATATCTACTTCTCCATTTGCTATGATATTAATTCAAATTCATATGAACATGCGCCAAGATGAATGTCGTAAATATACATATGTTACAATGGATGTACGATTAGACCAGGTAAGAAATATCATATACGAAAGAAGACGCAAATAAGACGCAACGAAGAAACGAGAGAAGAGGTATGATATAGTTTGGTCATGTCCAACGTCGTTGAACATACAAATGTACCAATCTATAGGTGTGACAATATGAGAATCAACAACAACAACAACACAAACCTAGTGAAAACCTCACATGGGATCTGGAGAGGGTAGAGCATACGCAAGCCTTACCCCTACGACCCTTGTGAAGGAAGAGAGGTTTCCGAATGTAACAATATGAGAATCATTGGTGATAAAAGAGAACAAGGTAACTTACAATCATATGAAGAAAAGTTGTATCTAAAGATGCTACAGAGCTTAAATAAGAAGTGGAATCCAAAGGAATCAAAAGATCAATATAGAAGATATCAACTAGTTTAGAAAAGAGATAATTGCAAGTTCATATATTAAATGATGAAGCACAATGTAGAAAAGCAGAGTTCTAACAAGCACAAACTAATCGAGCACGCTAAGTTGTAAGTTGCATAGGAAGTAGATTAATAGACCTAAGATATGCAGTCATAAACATTTATATACAAAGTTAAGTAAGCAAAAGATCCAAACCGGTCAATGAACTTCGCAGCACAAAAAGCGTTAGGTCCCTTCGCGGCATGAGTTACAAAATAGTAAGTTGCGTCGAGTTTTAATTTCCATTAACTTGCAGCAGACATAGTTCAACCACAAGCTTCACAAAGATCTGACAACAACGATTAGCAGTCTCGACAACTTCTCTTAACCACCGTGCTCCCCAGAATCAAAACCAAACTTGCTTCCGCCCCAGGCAATGTAACTGTCCTGTGATCCAAACTCCTACAGAAATTTGATGTCGAATAAAAATTAAGCAGAATAAAAGAATAATGGAAGAAACAAAAGAGAAGACAAACCTCATACTCTATAAACTTACAAGTTGGCTAAGTCGAAAATCAGGTGGTGTGTCCATGTCTATGTTGGCTGGATCAAGAACCAAATGTTGGCAGTCCTCCAAATCCTTTTTCAGATCCTCCGGTCCTAAGTGAGCATAATCAGCAAGACTAGGTTTACACTTCTTCTCTTTGACATTTTCAGCATCCCTATTTGGAGATTGGCTCGCAAGAAGATCATCACATAAGGATAGCCCTTCTACAAGTTGCTGAGAATCTAGCAAATACTGTGACTCGCTATCCCACCATTTCGGGTCATCACCAGTCTCGTTATCAACTTTTGTCCCAGTTTCATCAATTTGGTTCTCTGTGATTTGATTGTGATTCTCAGTCTGCTCAGGAAGAGCTCTCATGTCATCTTCTATGTAATCCACGTCATGAAACTGGGTGCAAGGCAAGAAGATACATATTAAGAAAAGCATCACTGTACGAAATTATTCTTTTATTATTGATAATCTGGTATCAGGTGCAACAAACTTGTAGTCACATTCTCTTCTTTGCTTAAGTAATGTCTCATCAACCGAAAAAGAAAAAGAAGCTACATGATAACGATCAAGATCACTATTATTAATCATGTGGTTCCAGCAGTTTATAGAATGATCAACAATGTTGAATCCATTCCCTCCGGAGTGCGCTTCTTTTTTGACAAGTAGACAAGTGTTTACTGATGTAAACAGAACTAACAGGCTGCTCTAACTTTGCAGTAAGAAAAGCCAAAATCACTGAAAATGTACAGTACAAAAGACAAAATCTCAGCTCTCTTTACTTCAGTCTCTGTCTATTTTCATTTTTCCCGTCTGAAATATGCTCCATTGCTTTTAGTGTAAGACTAAACTTTTTGAAAGTGCTATCTTCTTAGTTCTTTATCAATTTCTTGGATAGTATAGAACGGAGAAGCTTACTAAATTGGTTTACTCTTATGTAACATTAACATTGACCGGCAACAACAAAAACGTTACACGTGGTAATACCTGGGTAGTAGGACTGATGCTAGAAGCGGCAATTTGCTGTCTTGCATCCATACTTGAAGATATCCTCTCACCGCGAGGGGGTTCGGGAGTCACAGACTTGGGGGTATGTGGATCAACTTTAGCAACCAGATAGTCAGAGTCTTCGGGCAATTCTTGTTCAATTTTGTCACCTTGCTTGACCTGCTGCTGCTGCTGATAAAGTACTTTAGACACGACATATTCCCCTTCCCTTTCATCTTCCCCAGTTCCTAGGTGATATTGGTGCATCACCCAATTTGTCTTCTCGGCTTTCCCTCCCTTAACTGGGCTTACATAAAGAACCATAATCTTCTTACACCCTCTTTGAATTCCATCCAAGATAACAGGTTTTGTCCGACCGGTCTTATGCCAACGGACATCGCCGAAATTATCACCATGTATTTTCCTACGCTTACGCGTTCCTGTATTATAAGCCTTAATTGCTCGGTGAAAGAAGTGTGAGACACTTCCATCCTGCTTAACACCTACAAAACATGTATTCAGCATCAACGAAAAAACCATAATAAACCAAAAACAGAAAGTGGAAGAACAGGAATCCAATGTCTTTTTTATACCTGGTAAATTTTGAGGATGCGTATAGCAGATTCCATCATCTTCGTCAACAGTTGGAATGAACTCATCAATAAAAGGATGGGAACTTCGATTGCCAACTTCAACTTTTCCAAGTAGGTGCCAAATAATCTCTTGATCAGTTGGATCAAATTTTACACCTCTTGGTAATCCTGGCCAGTCATTGCCAACCTGGAAAGGCCAACTTTAACGTTTCAGTTAAAGGTACTGTAGCTATCGATTCCCTTTGTTTCCTTTTCTTCTATTCAAATTTTATATTTTTTCTTTTCATTGAGGGAAAGGGGTTCTTGAAAACTTTTCAAGGAAGCTAATTATAAGCAACCACAAACCATCACTTTCATGGCCCAAACTCCTTATCAGACAGAGGAAAATAAAAGCAAAAAACCGGTACTAGGAAACCAGTCCTCTTCTCACAAATTTTCCTCGTCTCATTTTTCCACTTTCATTAGGAAGTCATACTTTTAATTTGTCAAAATATCATCTGCAAGATGCTATAAAGATATCCAAAAATTTGAAAAAATATTGACTCTACTGCATATTATTAATGAGAGAAAATAAAAAATGACGAAAATAAAACCAAATGAATAAGAGATATTGAGTTGAGCCTTTTATTAGATATGAGTTTACCAAATCACGAACACTTCAGTGGAAAAAATGAAAAAATCGGGGGAGAGGGAGGGGAAGAGACCAGAGAGGCCTTTCAAAAAAGGTTTTTTTTTTCCTTATCGCATAGCATAATAGGAATTCTCATTAGACTGCACAGCAAGAAAATCAACAAATAGATTATCAGGTAGAAGCGAAATTCGTGTGAGAAGAATCTTACGTCATTATTGTCGATGATAAACTGGCAGTTAGGGCAAGCTTTTGTGGGGTTGCTCTTCCAATTCACTGCTCCAGGATCACTTGACGCACTCTTAATTTTTGTTGCAATTCTCTTACTGTCAACTAACCATGACGGCCTGCAAGGCATAACCATAACTATGATCTTGAAGCGCTTTCTTAGTTTCAATAAAGAACTACAGCAATAAACATGGATAACTTCTAAAAATAGCACATACGATGGAATAAGATAAAAGATCTCCCTTTCACATATTACTAACTTTATTTATCCCAAGCATAACAACTATGATGCAGAGATATTTGAACTTGTTTTACGATAACATTTGTCATCCAATGTATGAAGCTTCAACTGTGTTAATCATCATAGCACGTAACAAGCTATTCAAAATCCATTAGCAATCAAGATGGTAACTAAGAACACCTCATCACTTCTGTGCAAAGAGTTAGAAATACTGAAAAAGGTGAAAAAGTAGCAATGGTAGAATTTTGCAAGATGTATATCTTCAAGAAGGAGAACCAAAAATTAAAAGTAATAAGGACTCTAAAGTTTAACCAACTTAATATACCACAGATTTTAGAAAAATATGACTCTGCTACCTGTCTGTCGCTTTCAGCACTCCATTTAACAAAACTTGAACTGGTAATGGCAGACAATCTAGATCTACATCTACCTTGGTTTTCAGTATATTTCATATGTGATCCATTGGATATCTGATCCATTACCATTAGTCAGTCATTTCAAGATTGGTCTTCCTCGCCTCTTAATATCACCATTGATCATGCTCATATAACTACTCATTCATCATCTGGAGTTCATCTCCTCCTTACATAACACCCCTCCAATTTCTATTTCTTTCGACTGTTTGCTTTACAAAAATCTATGATCTCTCAGAATCTATCCAGACTTGGTGAAAACTAGAACAAATTAAAGCAAAAATATCCTTATAGAAGATACTGACTAATTGAGATTAAGCTGTAATCCTGTTGCGTCTTTTTTGTCTTGTAAGAGATTTTTATGTTAGTAGAAAATGCAGAGGATCTCTCGAGTTGGAAAACCCCAAAATATCAAAATGAACGAGACCAAGTGGAGCGAAATGGATAGTGAATATTTGTACATGTGCAATCCCTCTAGCTTGGAATTGGTCCCTTGAAGCTAAGCTGTTGTTGTTGTATTTGATTCAACTATTTAGGGTGAATTCATCTTGTTTACCACAATAAGCATGGGACAAGGTCATTAGTTTTGTTTCCCTTGCTTACGGCATACTAAATATCCTTACGAAGAATATGACTTATTATTAAGGCCCAAGAGAGAGAAGTAGATTACAAACAAGTACTCTTCCCTTTAGTTCGATATCAAAGAAAGAAATCCACTAGATTCTCTTGAACAGACAAGCACATTGAAGTTTAAATGAATAACACATTGATAATTCCACATAATCAGGTGTCACAATCATACTCCAAAAAGACTATCTTTGACATAGCCTAGTTGTCAAAGTGAAGATGATTTAAATCTAAAATTCAGAACTTGAGACTCCGAGATCAGTACATAATATAATAAATTTGTCCAAATGGAAGAATTTTGGTAGGTTATTTCATTAGCCCAATCATCCGAAAAAAATCGTAACATCGCATAGTATTACTAAATGAAAGAAAACCAAGACTTAACATCCTGCACATGCTAAACAAAAGCAGAAACATGACAACCAAGCTTTCCAGTAAGTACCACTACATTTGTATCCACCTACGCCTTAAAATCCCAACAAAAAAAAAATTCTTTTTCAATACGTAACTGAGAAATGCCAAAAGTGCCAAAATCTCAGTGGATAATGGGTCTTCCCCTCCACCCTTCTCCACTTGAACACTAGGGGTTCGAACCCGTGATGTGCGTCTAAACCACACATCACATGCTATGCTCTTAACACTAGACATCCCAAATTGGTTGGGAACAACATTTCTGATCATCGAAAAGCTCTTTAGACAAGTACTAAATCTACCTCATGGAGCAATTAGTTCCAATTAGGAGCAGGAAGTAGAAAGTTCACAGCTAAATCAAGAAAACAGTACCAAAATCGAAATTTGACACCAATATTATCAAACAAGTTTTTTGCTTAAAACCCCCAAAACCTGGAAAAAGAGGAGTAACAAGCATCTAAGTAACAGGCTGTAATGATTCAATCTATCTATTTCTTAAGCTACATCACTGAAAAGCTACGAACATAATTGGTTCTTACATGCTCAGCCCTCTTTGGGTATTCCACTAAGATCCAATAACACAACATAAAGATGCCAACCTCATTCAACCAAGGAAATCCCCTTAAACTGATTCAAAGGATAAAAAGCCATTAAAACCACTCTTCGAGAATCACTAATTGGTCGGTTTTGAATTTTTTTTTAAAAATCAAGCCAAAGTATCTGCTCGACCAATAGGCAAATGCAACTCTAACCAATCATCAAAATCAAAACTTTAAATCATTCCTTGACTTCAAGAATCCAATAACAAGTAAAGAGCCAGACCTCACTCGACCAACGAAACCCGTTCAAACCCATTCACTGAAAGGAACCATCAAAACATACTACAACTCTGAAAACATCACTCATTGGTCAATTTTGAGTTTTTTTGAACAAAAAGAACTCCAATCTATCATTGAATCAAGCCAAAGTATCTGCTCAGTAGGTCCAACAATATAGTCTTTGTAATAAACCCAACATAGCCCCCCACCCCACCACCACCCCACCACCCACCCACCCAACGAAAAGCTCAATACACAAAATACAACTTCACCCATTACCCAAAATCACTACTTGAGTCATCTTTTAACTTCAAGAATCAACATACATTAGTAAAAATCCAGTCTTTTTCATATCAGTATACTGATTATGTAAATAGAAATTGAATCTTTAGAAGCTATAAACCCCCACTCCCCACCCCACCCCCACCCCCACCAAAAAAAAACCTCAACACAGAAAATACAACTTGAATCATCCCATGACTTAAACATTCAAGATTCAACATACATTAGTAAAAATCCAATCTTTATCATATCAGTTTACTGATTATGTAAATAAAAATTGAGACTTTAGCAGCCATAAGTCAAGCATATAGTTATTATTTAAATAAAAGGGAATCTGCATACCGAGCCATTGAAGAATGATGTGATCGAGAGCATGAAAAACCCTTCGTTGGTTTTTTTTCTACTTTTGGTTTATCTTGGAATGTCCCAAAAAGTACACTCCTAGTGGTTTCTTTGTAGCTTCCCACCTTTTTATAATTATATTTTTTCAGGTTTTTTTGAATTTTAAAACGTGTTTTTTTTGTACGATGTGACGACTAAAGACTGACGAAAAAAGACCGCAAGTGCACAAGAAGAGGTGAATGGAAAAGGGAAAATTTCTCTTTAGTCCCTCAAATAATTAAAGATTTTGTTTTGGTCCTTGTTGTATTTGTTAAACATAAACATACACTTTTGATCCCTCTGCTTGTAGATCTTCAGCATTGCATCATTTTAATTCTCAATGCATTATATTGACTGTTGAGTTTAATTATTCCTCATTTTTTTCTCATATGTCTATGTTTTGGTATAGACAGGGGCGGAGCTACGGTTCTATTTACGGGTTCGGCCGAACCCAGTAACTTTTGTTCAAATCCTATATTTATATTAAAATATCCAATAAATATACAAATTATTAATTTAAAACTCATTAACTTGAAAGAATTATAATCCCGAGCCCATAAGATTCAAATCATAATTTCGCCTCTGGGTATAGATAGAGTTACTAGATATAAATGCTAATGAAAAGTAACAGTTCCATTATTAATCGAGATACGTATAAGCAGAGGTTCAGGTATTACACTTTAAAAAAATGTTATTACCCCAAAGATGAATCAGACTCGAGGAATTTAAATGATCAATGACATTAGAATTTAGAAAAGTAACATTAATCCTATAGGATTGAAACAGATGCAAATTACCCTTTGAGGGGTCGTTTGGTATGAGGTATAAGAAGGTATAAGAGTGGTATAAAAATTTAATACCTTGTTTGGTTAGCAAACCAGTTATAAGTTATCCGGGTGTTAATTTTAACATTGGGATAATTTATACTTTATAAAAGGTGGGGTAATTAGCACCGGTATAACTTATACCTTCTTCTTAGAAATTATGCAATTGTCATTCTTAATACAACATACCAAACAATGAATAAACAACAATCTCATCATAACTAATCTCAGCATAACTTATCCCGTCATAACTTATATCGGTATAAATCGTATTCCAACCAAACGACCCCTAAGTATTTCATTTGAGCTGAAATAAAAGGAGACCTAATCACTTGGAATTTTAGGAAGTACACCAGAAATATATAACAAAATGATAAGTTAGTTTTGGGCATAAATTTTCAAATTTTATTTTTAAAAATCTGATTTTTAAAAATCTGATACAGTTAAATGGGAGTAAATTTAAGTTCGTTGACTTCCGTCGAAACAAGTAAAAGTAATAAATATATTTCGTTGATTTGCATTGCCTAGTAATTTGAATTATTTTCTCTAAATATTTCTTATTAGTACAGTAGTACTAGATTATATACGTTGATTTTGCATTTCATATTTGAATAACATTGTCTAAATATCTCTTACTACAAGATTACATTACTTTATTTTTCTTTTTCATCGAACACTTTCATTAATTTTGAGGACATAAATCCAAAACAAATGCGGTGTTGAATCGCGGGCAACGTGTTCGAGCCGTGAAAGCAGCCACTAATGTTTGTATTAAGTTAGGTTGTTTATATCACATCTCGAAAGGTGCAATCCTTCTCCGGATCATACGTGAATACGAAATGCTTTGTGTACCGAATTGCTCTAACCGTAACGTTGAATTAGTGTACATGAGTAAAGGGTTGGTAGGACTTCTTTTCTGATTTTAATCATTGTGATATAGAGTATGTTTTTGTTGGAAATATAGGATGATTATGGAGAATAAAAGGTTTAGCTTGAGGCGTGTCAAAAACACTATCCTTAAGGATATTTCGCTCATACCGTGATGAATATTATTAGGCGTATCCCTCAGGATTCAACAAGCTCTTCTAGTATAACTAGGAACAGAAATAACAAAGACTTATAAGAAGAAAACTCAGCACAAAAGAAAAGGTAAGAAAAGTTGTTTAACTTTTTTATTTTCACTATATCATGAACACAACCAAATAGCTTTATATATAGTCCAAGAAGATGGACATCTGAAAAACAAAAAAAAACGTTAAGAATTCAATGCCAAAATCTGAAATGAATGACACTTTAAAATTCATTAAGATTGGTAATTGATCTTCCAAATATTAATTTCAATAACGTACAAATACAAACTAATGACCATTCAATTATCTAATTTATTTTGTCCCGAATTGAATTCAAATTTAACTGATTTTCTGTTATAAATATTTTAAAATAATTACTATAATAAAGGCTCATTAACATAATGTCAAAAGAATGAACCTAGACATATATTTGAATATTTCTTTTTGAGTTATCAAATTATTTTTCCAACAATCCCCCGCATAATTCAAAAAGAATATTAAGAAATATAAAAAATACTTTTGCTGGGTTTTCACAAATGAGCATAATGCGTCGAATCTGGTGTCTCTTGGACTATGAACCAGACCTAGATAAAATAAGATTAAACTTACAGAAAAATTGGTGAAGTTTAAAACTTCTATGAACCAAGAATTCTTTTGTAAGTTTAGTGTCTTATCTATCACATTATACCCCCACACACTTTGTTGTTTATCGCGATTTTGCGCTAATAGGCCATGCGCGCGCCTGGTTTTCATGAGTGCTCTAGAAATTTCGTCACAAATTTCATAGGAGCGTCCCCACTCCACACTCATATAGGTACATCCATCAAGTGTATTCTGCAGCACAATACACCACCTACAATAGGCTATGGATCATGGGATTAAGAGTTTAATAACTCAGCCTCACATTCCTTGCAGTCTTGCACTATATACACACACCATAGGAAGAGATATAATTTAATAGTGCACATTTGATCAACTAATGACTTGTTATTACCCATATGAACTTACTTCATGGGATCTCCAATCACATAGGTTGGGTTACCATCATAGTTGATATAACTTAAATTGGCAAAAGTCCCATTCCCCTCGATGTTTCATTTATAAGTCAAAGGACGGTCAAATCCTCTTTTGACTACACATAATATGTATAAAAAATGATCATCTCTAAGCAATTGCTTTATCACATTATGTCTCTAGAGAATGTATCCACTCTTCCCATTGAAAGATTTATTTTTCTTACAATGGTTATTGCGCTTTGGCAATCACAATTCATCGACATAATTATTGTCGGTTTAACTCACCAAGAGGTTGCTCAATCAACCTCACTTCCAGGCAATTTTTAATACACAACACCCACCAAAAAGTGAGCACACTCTCACTATTGAGATTTTCTCATCTGAATCGGAGATTCAATATCATCATTGTATCCTTCTAATACAATGAAAAATTCACATACAAAATACTAACTCATAGTACTTCTCAAGTAAGGCATAAAATTATCTTAAATGAAATAAAACTTGACTTCTGTACAAGTGCCTTTTGAAATATTTTTCAACACATAAAAACTTATTTTCTTTTTGTATCTTCCACAGTCAAGTACCAATGTAAAATTTTCTTAATATAGAAGCAACTTTAACTTCTACAGAAATATCTCAAGTCAGGAGGAAACGGGTCACAATTTCAATAATTTCTTCACCCCAATGACTAAGAGACCCAAAGCAACATAACTTTTCAAAGCCATAAATACAACATATATTTGATCTTCCAGTACAAATTTTTTGCAACAAAAAATCTCAAATTTGTAAGGCATCATTATAACATTAATAAATAATTTTTCTCACATTTTTCCTTCTTAGGTTTAGGCTATATAACTCTGGACACCATGGTCCCCCATATTTTCGAAAATTTCAGATTAAGGAGATTACTTTTTCACAGACTCATAAAAAGTTCTACTTCATAAGTAACAAGCTAATAATATAGCTTCACCAAAAATGTCACAAGAACACAAAGGTCTTATCTTATCTATTATTTCTATCAAACTAGTACGAAGGAGATTTATAAATCAAACATTAATGACCATCTTACCTTCCATCAAAAAGATCTGTCAAATTCTATTTGACATGGATGATTATCATGTATAGTAAATTATTCACTCTTTCATTCTCATGGAATTAGCAAAGAACTTATACGACTTGAGTGAAATCAATCATGCTTTTATTTAACACTCTAAATTCAAAACTCAAATTCGTTAAAATTGAAGAATCAATTTAAACCCACTATCTTAGAGCTATCAAGTTTAAAAATGAATAACAATAAAAGTCTACATTTATGTAGTAGGCACATTCAAATACTAGAAAAGGCGTACCTTAATGTTGTGGTGCATTTTGATCTTCATAATGCGATAGTGTACGAAATTGAAATAACAACTTACCAAGCGTGCATGTCAAAGTATAACCAGCAACAACGATATGTGATACCAATATAATAATAATAATTTTTATTCATCTATCATCTATCTCTTGAGATTCCATAATTGATATTCTCTATAGCATCTTGAAAATACCCTTAAGGTTGTTGGAAATATAGGATGATTATGGAGAATAAAAGGTTCAGCTTGAGGCGTATCAAAAACACTATCCTTAAGGATAGTTCGCCCACACCATGATGAATATTATTATCCTCTAGGATTCAACAAACTCTTCTAGTATAACTAGGAACAGAAATAACAAAGATTTATAAGAAGAAAACCCAGCAAAAAAGAAAAGGTAAGAAAAGTTTTTTAACTTTTTTATTTTCATTATATCATGAACACAACCAAATAGCTTTATATATAGTCCAAGAAGATGGACATCTGAAAAACCAAAAAAACGTTAAGAATTCAATGCCAAGATCTTAAATGAAAGACACTTTAAAATTCATTAAGATTGGTAGTTGATCTTCCAAATATTAATTTCAATAACGTACAAATACAAACTAATGACCATTCAATTGTCTAATTTATTTTGTCCCAAATTGAATTCAAATTTTACTGATTTCCTGTTACAAATATTTTAAAATAATTACTATAATAAAGGCTCATTAACATAATATCAAAAGAATGAACTTAGACATCTATTTGAATATTTCTTTTTGAGTTATCAAATTATTTTTCCAACAATTTTTTGGTAATAAAAGTTATTAATATGTATCATAAAAAAATTAAAAGGTTGGGTCGCTGAGGAGTATTAAAGTTAATTCCTAGATGCTAATGCAAACTGGAATTATCTTCTTCTTTTTTTAAATATAGATAATATTGCGTTAATACTAAGGTGGTTCTGATAGCATACATTTCATATTAGTGTCATTTAGGACACTTTGGTTACCTAAGCTTGCTAGCATATTACATGCATCATATGAAACTTGTTTAGCAAAAGATATAATCCCTTCCCTATCCTTATCTAATTGTTGAATTACAAAAAAAGGTGGGCTTGATAATCGATAAGGTTTGTTGAGGATAAGCATCTTCATAACTTCCTTGGCCAATAGATGTACAGTAGTGTTTTCTTGTGATAACTATACTTGATGAGCATCTCCCTCATTTGGAGCATTAACGACCTGCAGTAAAGTGCGGTTTTGCTAGATAAGTTTGGTTACAAAGTTAATAGTTTCACCGCTTTTGTTGCATCTGATTCATTTTCCAGCGGAAATAGATTAAGACTCATGGCCAGCTTCAGTCCTTCTTGTAAAGCGAGTAGCTCAGCTTGCAGTCATTGGAAGTGTAGATTTGTATTTGAAATCTTGCGACCCATGTCCCAGTGCTATTCTTAAATACTCCTCACAAATCTGCTTGCATGTTAGTTTCTAAAAAAGCTCCATCCACATTAGTTTATACCAACATTTAGGAGGTTTATGCCAATAGATAGTGACTGATTTTTTGTGTTTGGCCTTGATGTCCTTGTTCGTTAGTAATTTAAATCCAGTGCCCCGGTTCACTATTGAATTGCAACGAAGAGGGAGACTAGTGTTTTGATGGCTATTGTAGTTCTATTCTTCCATAGGCCTCAGATTGTAAATGGAAACAAGTCGTCACACTGAATAGGTTCGCTGTGAATTATGGGAGAGCAATCCTTGAGGTTGAGAAACCAATGCTTATTGTTATTTAAAAGAGGAGTATGCATACATAGTTCATCCCAAAATTGCCTCGTTATAGGACAGTGCATAAATATATGCTCAATTGTCCCGATGTCTGTATGACACGTACGACATGTTTATCTATATTGATGCCAATATGGCCTAGGTATGCTATACATGGGATTTTATTATGAAGTCATTGCCATAATAATAATTTGATCTTATTAGGACAGTGTAGTTCCCTTATTCAGCTAAAGTCTTTATCCGTTTTTTGGTAACTATCGATTAGATCATAGCACGATCGAGTTGTAAACTGGACACTATTGGTCAAGTCTCGTATGGGATTATCTTTTCCGGTCTATAGAAGAGGTAGTTCAATAGTAAGAATTATGTTAAACATGTTATCAGGAAGATTAAATGAAATGATTAGGTTCCACTTATCATTGAGCGATATGTCGCGAAGGGTCATTTTAAGGTCGCAAGGGGAGAGGGGTCCTTGTATGCATTGTCTAAGAGGGGGAGTTTTAGAGTTCCATTTGGATTGCCAAATATATAATTTGGTTGATTGATGAGGTTGGCATAGAATACCTTTATTGCAAATGTTCCATCCTTTCAAAATTCCCCGCCAAATGAAGAAACAGTTTGCCTATGAGGATTTTGAGGTCGAGTATTTTGTGGCTATAAATTTTGCCCAGGGAGATGATGTATTATTAACCAATCTCCATGTTAAGTTAGTGAGGGAGACAAGTTTTTTTGAACGATCTTTGTATAGTCCTAGGCCTCCTTTGTCTTTTAGTTTGGTAATTGTGTTCCAAAGGCGTAATTTCTTCTTGTCATTAGTTGTTCCCCAAATGAAGGCACACTGGATTTTATCAATTTGGTTAATTTCTCTTATGAAGAAAAGTATATTGCATATAGTAGTTAGATATAGAGTTTAAGGCCGACTGATCCAAGATTGTTCTTCTCACTATGTTTAAGAAACTGGATTTCCAGTTTGCTAATTTCCTTCTCATTAACTCAATGTCAAATCAGAGTAAGTAGGACTTTTTCTATAATTGGAAATCCTAAGTACTTACAAAAGTCTATAGTGACTTTAATCCCCAAATTGTTAACAATTGTACTAGTAATATCATCTGGACAGTTAGGAGAGAAATAGATCTTTGATTTATCTAAATTGACTTTTTGTCAGAGTGTGTACAAAAGAAATTTAAAATATTTTTAATAGTGGTGCATGTCTTCATATTCACTTTAAACATAAAAGTTAAGTCATCTGCAAAGATGAGATAGGTAGTGTCCTTTATTGCTAATATTAATTGGATCGCATTTGAGGGTATCTACTTGGTACGAGATCAGACGAGAGAATATTTCCATGCATAAGATGAAAATTTACGGGGACATAGATCACCTTCTCGTATTCCCTTATTATGGCTAAAGTAGGGAGTAACAGTTCCATTAACGAGCACTACAATTGTGATGACCCAAAGAGTCATTTTAAGAATTTAGATCCAATTTTAGACTTATTAGCCATAAAAAGACTAATTTTAAATATCTCGATTTGCGTGCGCAGTCCGGGCGTGAAACCAGAAAGCTTTTATGTTAAAATATGAGAAATAGTAATTTCTAGAGTTAAATTTTGATAATAGTTGACTTTGGTCAACATTTTGAGTAAGCGAACCCGAATCTGTGTTCCGACGATCCCGAGAGGTCCGCAGTAAAATATGGGACTCGGACGTATGCCCGAAAATGAATTCCGAGGTCCCAAGCATTTGAAATCAATTTTTGAAAGAAATTGTTTTGCTGAAATATTTATGAAATAAAGAAAAGAATTAATATTTGAAATCATTGGTATCGGGCCCGTTTTTTGGTTCCGGAGCACGGTATAGATTTGTTATGATATTTAGGCCTTGCCTGTGAAATTTGGTGAAAAACGGAGTTCGTTTGACGTGATTCGGACATCCGGTTGAAATGTTATGAACTATAAGTGTTCTTGAGAAAAATAATGAATTTTGAGGTTTAATTCATAGTTTTACATGTTATTTTCATGATTTGATCGCACGATCAAGTCCATATGATATTTTTAGACTTGCTTGCATGTTTGCTTTAGAGCCCTGAGGGCTCGGGTGAGTTTCAAATAGGTTTGAGTTGTGTTTCGCTCGTTCTTTCTTATGCTTCGACGTCGTTTCTTCAAGCATAAATGATATCATATTGAACAAATGAGCTCCGATTTCTATTTTGAATGAAGTATTAGATCCGTATCGTAATTACGGACCCGTAGCAAAAAGAATCAACGAATTTGGACATCGTATGAGGATTTTATTAGCATTTTACTAAGATTGCTAAATTTTTCAGGTTAATTACGAAATTGCCACTGACGGCGTATTAAAAATCTGCATTATTTGCAAATATTAAAACCTACATATATCCTTCATTATAATGTCAAATTGAGTGATTAAAGAGCCTAACTTGATTAGAATTTCACAAGGAATTCATTGGAGACATAAAAATCGAGTTTCAGGATAATTTGGCACGAGAAACGAGGCAAAATAGCTGGCAGAAAAATATATATAAAACGGGCAGAGTTCTTCTTCTTCAAATTTTCGAACCCCACAACAACCCTAGGAACGAATTCCTTCACCAATTATCATCCCCAAGTCATAGGTAATCAATTTCTAAACTTTTACTCTTTCAATTACTCATTGTTTTCATCACTTTTAAATCAAAAACTAAGAATTTTCATGGTAAAAATTGAGGGTTTGGGTAGAATTAGGAAATTTTATAAAAATCGAATCTTTACCTCGAATTGAGGTCGGATTTCGAAACTAATTATATATTTGGGTTTGTGGGTGAATGGGTAAACGTAATTTGGTCCGTATCCCGAGTTTAGACCAAGGAGGCCCGGGGTCGGGTTTTCACTTTTTTGAGAAAACTTAGGAAAAATTATAATTTTCAATAAAGTTAGATCCTTTAGCTTTAATGAATGATATTGAGTTAATTATGATTAGATTCGAGCAAGTTAGAGCGAGATTCTAAAGAAAAATTGTAATTGAGCAGTGAGTGGCCTGCGAAATTGAGGTAAGTGTTTGGTCTAACTTCGACTTGAAGGAATAAGAATCCCCACTTGTTTGCTATGTGAAATTCATGGGCGTGGTGTATATGTGAGGTGACGAGTAACTAAGCACTACCCAATTTGCCTGTTAAGCATGATCCATTTCCCGTTCTCAACTTAATTGATTCTTGTCTTAATTGTTCTATGTACATTATTGTTTCTATGACTACTTGGCCTTGTTATTTTATTGTTAGATATTGTTGTGATTTTATTTCTGATAATATTGAGGAAGTGATGAGGAATACAATTTAACTGTTTTATTATTGTTGAGGTTTACGTGGTTGTTTGGTTTCAATTGATTGTTGCCAATTGTTGTGGCAGTTGTATTAAAGTGTTGGTTGTTCTCTTGATTTTAACATGGTTCATAAAGACTGAGCTGGGTTGACATCGTTACGGTGTTTACATATATTCTGGTTGGTTTTATTGTGAAATGATATTGGTTGAAGCTTACGAGCTATACTGTTTTCTGTTTGAAATTTGTTGAAATAAAAGTGTTGTGAAAGGCTTGGCCTGAACTGTGAAAGTTTTTGATGAATAAACAAAATTGGTGTGATAAGGGGCTGTGATAAGGGTGGATAATTGATTGTGATATTATGAATAGGTGGAATCGGGTTGCACGCCGCAACAAGACAATGATAAGGGAGAATATGCATGTTTTACTGTTTATAAAATAAAGGTTGGAACACTCATTGTTTTATTGTCATTATTTCATACTCTACTTTTACTATTATTTTAAAGTGAAACTTGTTCTGTTTACAATTTGTCGAGACATAAATATTGTGAAAGGCTTTGACTTGAAAGGCGGTGATAAGAGGGTTGTGATAAGGGGGTTGTGACAAGGAGGATGTGATAAGGGTGGATAATTGATTGTGATACGGGTGAATAAATTGATATGATATGTCTGGGTGGGATCGGGTTGCACGTCACAACAAGGAGCAATAAGGGAGGACAATTATATTTTTAGTGTTTTTCAAAGAAAACCCAAGATTTGAAAACTACCATTTTATATTACTATTTTTCATATTTTGGCACTAGTTTTATTTAAAGCTAAAGTTTGGAAACTTGGAAATTATTTGAGAGATTGTTATAGCTGAGGCTTGGAAAAGGCGGCCGAGTTATTTCATTGTTGTTGCAGTACTTAATTATTTGTTTAGATTTCCTTCTTGCTTTATAGTTATTGTCTCAGTTATATTTTTCTTGTTCGTGTAGAATTATTTTGTTGCGTTATTGTATATATTATTGTCACAGGTTATATGTTGTTAATGCCCCACCGTAGCCTCGTCACTACTTCGTCGAGATAAGCTCGACACTTACTCAGTACATGGGGTCGGTTGTACTGATACTACACTTTGCACTCTTTTGTGCAGATCCAGGTATCGATCAACAATAGAGATATATAAAGTGGCTATTCATTTATTCGGAGACACGAGGTATATATGTCGGTGTTCGCAGATCCCGAGAGTCTTCTCGTATTTTTATAAAACTATTTTATTATATTCAGAACAGTTACACTATTTCTTTCAGCCCATTATTTGTAGTATTCTTTAGTAGTTCGTGAATTGTGACACTAGACCCTGGGGTAGTTCTAGAGTTACTTATATAATTAGTTCGTGACTCGATTTATTTAAGTGTTTATTATTTTATGTTTGGAATTATTTATTGAAAGTCAGTAGCTTGAGTTTATTTTATAATTGTTTATTATGTTTAAATGGATAATCAAAGGTAAATAGCTAATTGAACTCTAACATTGGCTTGCCTAGCAAGTGTGGTGTTAGGCGCCATCACGATCCCTAATGTTGGGAATTTGGGTTGTGACAAGTTGGTATCAGAGCACTAGGTTTACTTAGGTCTCACAATTCACGAACGAGCTTAGTAGAGTCTGAAGGATCGGTACGGAGACGTCTGTACTTATCTCTCAGAGGATATGAAGTTAGGAACAATTTCACTTCTATTCTACTCTATCGTGCGAATTTATTCTACCATTGATGATTGAACTTGTCTATTCTTTTCCTCTCACAAATCTCGACAACACGCAAAGTGTCTACAACTGGACAAGAGGCGAAGCCCCAATGATAGCTACGATTAGGGGAAGAGACAGAAGCGAAGCTCAGTCTAAAGCTCGAACATCAGCACCTATTGTACAGTCTCAAATGGATCTAGACGCAAAGGTTATAGCTCAGTCGATACATGTTGGACTAGCCCATATCACAGAAGGATTTATAGCTACTCAAGTGTTGCATAACAAGGGAATAGTTGAAAGCAACGGGGTCGATTTATATGAGCCGTGAAGTTTAACATTTTAGATTATCAAGCATTGTGACCTATGACTTCGTGCCAAGTGGAAAAGTCCACCGTCAAGGAATAGATTGCGGGGTCATGTGTTATATCGGTTTTGGCTTGGAATGTATAAGGCCGGAGATGTTGCAAGAGATAAAGCTGGGAATTGCGGTATGTCAGTCTCCTTAATAACCCTATACCTCAGTACCAAAGGATTTATTCGAAAAACTTTAAATCTACAGAAGGTCTACTCATCGTGGAAGTCACGGTTGCGGATTTTGGGGTGCTCCAAAGGGAGTACAGTGGTTGACAAGCTTCTAGACTATATGGTTCGTGCCAAGAATTATCTGGGTAGAGCTTTACTTTTGTGATCATTGTGTGTCAATAAAGATGAGAGTTACCCCAAAAGAATAATGAAATGTATATGAATAGAAGGGGTAGCTTAGCAGTGTTGAGTTAGCATAATAAAAGAAGAAATTGGCCACCGGTGTTTGTGACAAGCCTACAAAGAGGGTGACCAGCCAATGCAACATCAATTACTTGACTTAGTTCTCATAAATGCTTTTGAAAGAGTTTGTTTCTCGAACTTTCCATTTTGCGTGGCGCATAAGGTTTGAACGGTTGCGTCAGGTCATATGACGGTGTTAGAATATGCCATCAGGTTCGATAAGTTAGCCCGTCATACTCCTGCGTTGGTTCATATAGCCAGATGACGAGTCCCAGACTCATTAAAGGACTCAAATATGATTGTAAAATTTTGGACAACTCAGGGCAGGCTGATACTTCATTTTGGCTAGTGATAGAAATTGTCCTAGACTTGGGAGAGTCATATTTCATCAGAACACTCAGGCAACGTGCCCCATTGCAGTTACAACTCAACTTACATATCGAAGGTGGAGGTTAGACTCCTAAAGGTGGAGACCCATCCTGTTGGTTCTATGGTATTGCTGAGGTCATTACATTAAATGGTGTCATTACAAGAACAATCTCTAATTATAAAGTGATGATTTCCTGAACTTAATACGGTTATGCGTAACTAATAAAATTCTTCTAATATGCTCTACTCTCGGGTGAGCTTCGTAACTCAAAAATCTACTTGTGTGAACACTAGTATTGAGAAATTCTATGGAGATAGTTATGTCTATCATTACGTGTTGTAATTGTGTCTAACGAAAAAATATTTAAAAGAAAAAAATAGAATGTTTCGATTGGCAGTGTGCATATTACTTGTGATTCAGAACTGAGGGCGAGATCCTCGCATTTTGATGTGATTTGGTATGTTTAAATCGGGCTACGAGCCGCGGTGGAAGTTATGTAGGGACGAGGTCCTTGTGATAGAAATTCTTGTGTTTAAAGTATCTCTTGTGAATTAAAACTTCACTATAGTACTGGTAAGGAGTCATGCATTTAGGCTTATTCAACAATTTATGTATAAAATAATGATAATGATCATAATAATAAATGAATATATAATAATAATAATAATAATAATAAAAGTAATACTAATAATGATTAAATAAATTAATAAAGAAATAAACTAATTAATTAATTATGTATAATTTGCCAAATCCGTGTCAGAATTATTGAGCTTTGACCTGCGAGGTATGTGCCGCCAATGTGGCGTTAAATGAGACACGTTAAGTTGGGTATATAATTATGATGTCTTCATGAATCACACCTCGTCATCAGTATTGTGAAGGTTGAAAGGGGATTATTGTTAACGTGAAGCTGTTGATAATTCCGTAATTGGCTATGAACAACTATTAAGAAAATAGAGGCGGTGAGTATGGGCAACCTTGTGTATATTCCAGTTGGTGAGAGGCCATTAGCTTCAAACATTCAGACGTCGGCTAATCAGTTCGTGAGGTTGGATATTTCCCCTAGTAGTGTTCTAGCTCATACAGTCGCTCGGTCTTCTCTAATCGAGCATATCCGGAAGCGGCAAGATGGTGACCCACATTTGGCTGTTCTTAGGGACACAGTTCGGCACGGTGATGCCAAGCAGGTTATAGTTGGAGATGATGGTGTTTTGAGGATACAAGGTCGGTTATATGTGCCTAATGTTGATGGCCTTCGTGAGTTGATCCTTGAGGAGGCTCACAGTTCTAAGTATTCCATTAACCTAGGGGCAGCTAAAATGTACCAAGATTTGAGGCAGCATTATTGGTGGAGAAGGATGAAAAAGGACATTGTAACGTATGTGGCTCGTTGCTTAAATTGTCAGCAGGTAAAGTATGAACATCATAGACCTGGTGGTTTGCTACAGTATATAGAGATTCCTGAGTGGAAGTGGGAACGTATCACTATGGACTTCGTTGTTGGGCTCCCACATACTCAGAGGAAATTTGACGCAGTTTGGGTTATTGTGGATAGGCTGACCAAATCAGCACATTTCATTCCCGTGGAAAGTACTTATACTTCGGAGCGGTTGGATAAGTTATATATATTCGGGAGATTGTTCGCCTTCATGATGTGCCCGTGTTTATCATTTCAGATCGAGGTACGCAATTTACTTCTCACTTTTGGAGGGCAGTTCAGCGTGAGTTGGGTACCCGAGTGGAGTTGAGCATAACATTTCATCCTTAGACTGACGGACAGTCTGAGCGTACCATTCAGATTTGGAGGATATGCTCTGCGCTTGTGTTATTGACTTTGGAGGTTCGTGGGATCAATTTTTGTCGTTAGCGGAGTTTGCTTATAATAATAGTTATCAGTTGAGCATTCAGACGGCTCCTTATGAGGCGTTATGTGGTAGACGGTGCAGATCGCCAGTTGGATGGTTTGAGCCGGGAGAAGCTCAGTTACTGGGAACAAATTTAGTTTAGGAGGCCTAGATAAGGTCAAGATCATTCAGGAGAGACTTCGTGCAGCTTAGTCTAGGCAAAAGAGTCATGCCGATCGTACGGTTCGTGATGTGGCATTCATGGTTGGAGAGAGAGTATTGCTTCGGTTATCACCCATAAAGGGTGTTATGAGGTTTGGGAAGAAGGTCAAGTTGATCCTTAAGTATATCGGGTCATTTGAGATTCTTGATAGGGCGGGGGAGGTAGCTTATAGACTTGCGTTGCCTCCAGGGTTATCCGCAGTTCATCCGGTATTCCATGTATCTATGCTCCGAAAATATCATGGTGACCCGTCCCACGTGTTAGATTTCATCTCTGTCCAACTGGACAAAGACCTGACTTATGAGGAGGAGCCGGTAGCCATTTTAGACCGGCAGGTTCGTTAGTTGAGGTCTAAGAGTTATCCTTCAGTTCGACTGCAGTGGAGAGGGCAGCCCGTTGAGGTAGCTACTTGGGAGTCCAAGTCGGACATGCTAAGTAAATATCCACACTTGTTCGCTAATTCAGGTAATCTTCTATGTCCGTTCGAGTATGAACGTTTGTTTTAGAGGTGGAGATTGTGATGACCCAAATGGTCATTTTAAGAATTTAGACCCAATTCTAGGCTTATAAGCCATAAAAAGACTAATTTTAAATACCTCGATTTGCATGCGTAGTCCGGGCGTGAAACTGGAAAGCTTTTATGTTAAAATATGAGAAATAGTAATTTCTAGAGCTAAAATTTGATTATAGTTGACTTTGGTCAACATTTTGAGTAAACGGACCCGGATCTGTGTTCCGACGATCCCGAAAAGTCCGCAATAAAATATGGGACTCAGGCGTATGCCCGAAAATGAATTCCGAGGTCCCAAGCATTTGAAATCAATTTTTGAAAGAAATTGTTTTGCTGAAATATTTATGAAATAAAGAAAAGAATTAATATTTGAAATCATTGGTATCAGGCCCGTTTTTTTGGTTCCGGAGCCCGGTGTAGATTTGTTATGATATTTAGGCCTTGCCTGTGAAATTTGGTGAAAACGGAGTTCGTTTGACGTGATTCGGACATCCGGTTGAAAAGTTATGAACTATAAGTGTTCTTGAGGAAAATAATGAGTTTTGAGGTTTAATTCATAGTTTTACATGTTATTTTCATAATTTGATCTCACGAGCAAGTCCATATGATATTTTTAGACTTGCGTGCATGTTTGGTTTAGAGCCCCGAGGGCTCGGGTGAGTTTCAAATAGGTTTGTGTTGTGTTGCGCTCGTTCTTTCTTATGCTTCGACGTAGTTTCTTCAAGCATAAATGATATCATATTGAACAAGTGAGCTCCGATTTCTATTTTGAATGAAGTATTAGATCCGTATCGTAATTATGCACCCGTAGCAAAAAAATCATCGAATTTGGACATCGTATGAGGATTGTATGGGCATTTTACTAAGGTTGCTAAATTTTTCAGGTTAATTATGAAATTGCCACTGACGGTGTATTAAAAATCTGCACTATTTGAAAATATTAAAACCTATATATCTCCTTCATTATAAGGTCAAATCGAGTGATTCAAAAGCCTAACTTAATTATAATTTCACAAAAAATCCATTGGAGACATAAAAATCGAGTTTCAGGATTGTTTGACATAAGAAACGAGGCAGAATGGCTAGCAGAAAAATAAATATAAACACATTCAGAGTTCTTCTTCTTCAAAATTTCGAACCCCACAGCCCTAGGAACGAATTCCTTCACCAAATATCATCCCAAGTCATAGGCAAGAATAAGGTAAAACTACCTAAGCATGGAGCAAATAGTAGCAAATACGGGGAATTCAAGTGAAAACAGGTAAGCATGTTCATTCCTATGCTAACTAATCAGTTATAACATGAAGCAGTAATATAGGAATGAAATGAGTTATGACATGGAAGGAAAAGCGGAAATTTAACAACAATGACCCGCGTACGCACTCGTCACCTCACGTACACGACGTCCACATAGTAAATTTTGTATAAAAATGCCTAAGGAAAATCCCTAACACAGAGTTAGGCAAGTCACTTACCTTGACTGCGCTAATCAACTTAATACCACGCTCTTGCCACGAGTATCCGACTCTTGGTGGCCCAAATCTATTCAATTCGATTGCATAATGTAAATATCACTTCAAGGGAACAAAATAGCTAATTATTTCTAAGCTAATACGCGAAATTAGGAAATTCGCCCAAAATGTTCCCTGGGTCCACGTCTCGAAATCGGGTAAAAATCATATCTCGCGAACACCCATTCGCTCACGAACTCACTCGAACACGAATCATCAAAATCCGACGTCTAAATCTCCCTAATTCCTCAGATTTCTACTTGGGGAAGTTTCATCCCAATTTCATGGTTTTTCATCCAATTTTATTGATTAGATTGAGGAAAATGATAGAGATTATTGATATAAAATTAGATTAAGGTTAGAAAATGTTACCTATGATTCTCCTCTTCGAATTCCACTGAAAATCGTCAAATTTCGAGCTCTCAATCGATTTTGGAGTTATGAATTTCTAACCCTCGGATTTTGGTATAACCAGCACAGAGATTCCGCACCTTCGACCTTGGGGCCGCACCTGCGAAAAATCTATATCGGTTGCGGAAGTCACTTAAGAAGGCTGGGGTCGCACCTGCGATCACTTGGCCGCATCTGCGGAACCCAGACTGCACCTGTGACAACTGGCAATCCCCACTCAAACCGCATCTGCGAACCTATCTTCCGCACCTGCGTGTCCGCACCTGCGGGAAAACCATCGCAGGTGCGAGACACCAGAACCAGCAATGGTTCAGTTGTTCTCAAAGTTTCAAATTCACCCGTTGGGCATCCGAAATAACCCCGAGGCCCCGGGACCTCAACCAAACCTACCAACTAACCTTAATACCTTGTTCAAACTTGGCCGAGCCTTAAAAACACATCTCATAATATCAAAATCATCAATTATGCATAGATTCATGCCTAAGAACTTATGAAATTTCTAGAATTCACATCCGATGCCGAAACACGTCAAAACTCATCTGAATGACCTCAAATTTTGCACACAGGGCATAAATGGCATTACGGACATGTTTTCGCTTTCGGAATTCCATTCCGAGTCCGATATCAAAATCTCACCTATCGGGCAAATTCGCTGAAATTCCAACTTTCGCCAATTCAAGCCTAAATCTACAACCGACCTCGAAAACACATTCCGAATACGCTCCTAACCCCGAAATCACTCAACGGAGCTAACAGAGTCGACGGAATTCAATTCCGGATCCGTCTTCACACAGTTCTAGATACGACCCAATTTCTAAAGCTAAATTCCATATTTATGAACTAAGTGTCCAAAACCACTCTGAATTTCACCACTCAACGCTCCGGCAAGTTTCAATAGCATAAAAAGATATGGGAGAAGCAGTTATTAGGAGATCGGGGCGCTAACTCTCAAAACGACCGACCGAGTCGTTACATTCTCCCCCTCTTAAGAAAATCGTTCGTCCTCGAACGAGTATAGAAACATACCTGAAGCTGTAAGAGGTGAGGGTACTGACTCCGCATGTCCTGCTCGGTCTCCCAAGTCGCCTCCTCGATCGGATGACCCCTCCACTGAACCTTGACTGAGGCAATATTCTTCGGTCTGAGCTTTCTGACCTGCATGTCCAATATAGCCACATGCTCCTCAACATATGATAGCTCCTTGTCTAACTGGACTGAACTGAAATCCAAAACATGAGTCGGATCACCGTGATACTTCCGTAGTATGGAAATGTGGAATACCGGATGAACTCTTGCTAGGTTAGGAGGCAAGGCCAACTCATAGGCTACCTCCCCAACCCGCTGCAATACCTCAAAAGGGCCAATGAACCTCAGACTCAGCTTACCCTTCTTTCCGAATCTCATGACGCCCTTCATAGGCGATACCTGAATCAAAACCCGATCACCAGTCATAAATGCCAAGTCACGAACCTTCCGGTCTGCATAACTCTTCTGCCTGGACTGAGCTATGTGAAGTCTCTCTTGGATCACCTTCACCTTGTCCAGGGCATCCTGAACCAAGTCTGTACCCAACAATCGGGCCTCGCCCGGCTCAAACCATCCAACTGGAGACCTGCACCGCCTACCATACAAAGCCTCATACGGCGCCATCTAAATGCTAGACTGTAGCTGTTATTATAAGCAAACTCTGCAAGAGGCAAGTATCGATCCCATGACCCTAAAAAATCCATCACACGGGCACATAGCATATCCTCAAGAATCTGAATCGTGCGCTCGGACTGTCCGTCCGTCTGGGGGTGGAATGTTGTGCTGAGATCTATCTGGGTACCCAACTCACTATGCAAGGCTCTCCAGAAGTGCGAGGTGAACTGAGGACCTCGATCTAATATAATGGACATCGGCACACCGTGCAACCGGACTATCTCCCGAATGTAGATCTGGGCCAACCTCTCAAAAGAATATGTAGTCAACACTGGAATGAAATGAGCCAATTTGGTCATCCAGTCCACAATCACCCAAATAGCATCATGCTTCCCCAATGTCCGAGGAAGTCCAACCACAAAGTCCATGGTGATCCGCTCCCACTTCCACTCTGGAAGCTTAATCTGCTAAAGTAATCCTCCCAGTCTCTTATGCTCACATTTGACTTGCTGACAATTGAGACACTTGGCTACAAACTCCGCTATATCCTTCTTCATCCTTCTCCACCAATAGTGTTGTCTCAGATCCTGGTACATCTTCGCGGTACCCGGATGGATGGAATACCGCGAGCTATGGGCCTCCTCAAGAATCAACTCCCGAAGTCCATCTACACTGGGCACACAAATTCGGCCCTGCATCCTCATCACACCGTCATCACCTATGGTCACATCCCTGGCATCACCCTGCCAAACTCTATCCTAAATAGCCTGAAGGTTGGGATCCTCATACTGGCGCTCCCGAATGCGTTCATAAAGAGAAAATCGAGCAACAACGCAAGCAACTACCCGACGAGGCTCAGAAAGATCCAGCCTCACGAACTGACTGGCTAAGGACTGAACATCCAAGTCTAAGGGCCTCTCAGCTGCACAAAGATATGCCAAACTACCCAAACTCTCCGCCCAGCGACTCAAGGCGTCGGCCACCACATTGGCCTTCCCCGGGTGGTATAATATAGTGATGTCATAATCCTTGAGTAGATCCAACCACCTACGCTGGCGCAATGAAGATCCTTCTGCCTGAATATGTGCTTCAAACTCCGGTGATCCGTGAATATCTCGCAGGGAACACCATATAAATAATGACGCCATATCTTTAGGGCGTGAACAATCGCTACCAACTCGAGATCATGAACATGGTAGTTTTCTCATGCACCTTCAATTGTCTGGACGCGTAGGCAATCACCCTACCGTCCTGCATCAACACTACTCCTAGACCAATCCTCGAAGCATCACAATAGACTATATAGGACCCTGAACCTGTGGGTAATACTAACACTGGAGCTGTAGTCAGGGTTGTCTTGAGTTTTTGAAAGCTCTCCTCGCACTCCTCAGTCCATATAAAAGGTGCACCCTTCTGGGTCAGTCTGGTCATGGGTGCTGAAATGGATTAAAATCCCTCCACAAAACAGCGATAATACCCAACCAAACCGAGGAAACTGCCGATCTCAGTAGCTGAAGACGGTCTAGGCCAACTCTGCACTGCCTCTACCTTCTTCGGGTCTACCTTGATCCCATCCGAAGATACCACATGGCCTAAGAATGCCACAGAATCAAGCCAAAATTCANTCCTGGGACCGAGAATATACCAGAATGTTGTCAATGAACACGATGACGAAAGTATCAAGATACGGCTGAAATACGCTGTACATCAGGTGCATGAAGGTTGCTGGGGCATTGGTCAGCCCAAATGACATAACAAGGAACTCATAGTAGCCATATCTGGTCCTGAAGGTAGTCTTCGGGATATCCGACTCCCGAATATTCAATTGATGATAGCCCGAACGAAGATCAATCTTGGAGAACACCCTAGCACCCTGTAACTGGTCAAATAAATCATCAATGCGGGGCAATGGGTACCTGTTCTTCACTGTCACTTTATTCAGCTACCGGTAGTCAATGCACATATGCATCGAACCATCCTTTTTCTTCACAAATAACACCGGAGCACCCCAAGTTGATACACTGGGCCTGATGAAACCTTTGTCAAGCAACTCCTGCAACTGCTCCTTCAACTCCTTTAACTCAAGAGGAGACATGCGATAGGGAGGAATGGAAATGGGCTGAGTGCCCGGCAACAAGTCAATGCCAAAATCAATGTCTCTATCGGGCGGCATACCCGGAAGATCAGCTGGAAATACATCATGATAGTCCCTCACAACTGAAACTGACTCAACTGTAGGGGTCTCAGCACTCACATCTCTCACATAAGCCAAGTATGCATCACACCCCTTTTCAACCATCCGCTGAGCCTTAAGAAAAGAAATGACCCTGTGGGGAGTGTACTCTAAGGAGCCTCTCCACTCTAACCTCAGTAATCCTGGCATAACCAGCGTCACTGTCTTGGCGTGACAATCAAGAATAGCATAGTAGGGAGACATCTAGTCCATATCCAATATAACATTGAAATCTACCCTACAGAGTAATAATAATCCCTGGTCTCAAAACCACTGATAACAATCAAACATGAACGATATACGCGGTCCAAAACAAGAGAATCTCCCACATGAGTAGAAACATAAATGGGGGAACTCAAAGAATCCCGAGGTATCCCCAGATGTGAAGCAAAATAAGAAGACACATACGAATATGTAGAGCCTGGGTCAAATAATACTGATGCATCCCTATGACAAATGGGAACAATACCTGTAATGACTGAATCTGAAGCAATGGCCTTAGATCGGGCTGGAAGAGCATAGTACCTGGCTTGGCCTCCCCCTCTAGGGCGACCTCGACCTCCCCGACCTCCACCTCGAGCTGCCTAAGATGGTAGGGTATCAACTGGGGCTGGAAGAATAGCTGGAGGGTCTGGTGGAAGGCGTGGAACCCGATAAGTCTGAGGTGGTGCACCCTTCCTAGCTCTGGGGCAATCTCTGATCACATGACGAGGGTCACCACACTCAAAACAACCCCTCGGAGGATGTGGCGGCTGATGCTGACTCTGAACTGGCCTGCTGGATTGGCTGGTGATAGCACCTCGAGCAGAAGGCATCTGAGATACTGGTGGTGCATAATAAGGCTCCTGAGGTTTAGAAGGAGCTGGAATACCACTGGCTGCTGGAAGAGATGAATGAACGGGGCGACTCACAAAACCCCTACCATAGCGTGCTGCTGGTGCACGGGCTCCTGAAAAATGACCAGTCTCTCGAGACCTCTTGGCCTCTCTCTCCTCCCTGTCCTGGGCTAACATGGTTTCAATCCTCCGGGCAATACTCACGTCATGCTGATAAAGGGATACCTGCCTCCAGCTTTCTGGCCATGCTGGTCCGAATATTGGGGTGGAGCCCCTCAATAAAGCGTCGAACCCTCTTTCTGACAGCGACAACCAAAGCTGGTGCATGGCGAGCCAAATCGTTATAATGGACTGCATACTCTGACACAGTCATGGTACCCTGGTGTAGCTGCTCAAACTCTGCACGCCAAGAATCCCTGAGGCTCTGAGGGACGAACTCAAGTAAGAACATCTCCGAGAACTGAACCCGAGTAAGTGAAGCTGCCTCGTCCGGACTACTCAGCTCAAAAGCACGCCACCATTGATAAGTTGCTCCCCTCAGCTGGAAAGTAGTGAAAGAAACCCCACTCGTCTCCACAAAACCCATAGTGCGGAGAATGCGATAACACCCCTCAAGAAAACCCAGGGCGTCATCCGAAGCTAGTCCGTTGAACTCAGGTGGGTGGTACTTCTTGTACCTCTCAAGTCGGAGCTGCTCTACCTCAGGAACATCTATCCTAGTCTCATGCTGAGCTGGAGCTGCTGGGGGCATAGGAATATACTCTGGAACCTGCCCAATATGAACCCTCTGCTCAGAAGTACGGGCTGCAGAAGTCTGTGTCCCTCCCCCGGCCTGGGATGTAACTGGGGCTATCGAAAGTAATTCCGCCTGAGACAGAGTACTGAAGGCACTCAAAAATCGAGCCAATGTCTCCTGGAGGGCTGGAGTAATAGTAGGGCCCTCTTGTGCCCCTCCGACTGTGGCTGCTGGGGGATCCTCTGCCTCTGCTCTCGCCGGTGCTCGGGCTGCACCGTGTGCTCGTCCTTTGCCCCGGCCCATGCCTCTGACGACTCTGGCTGGGGGCTCGGGTGCCTGGTCATCAGTACGTCCGGTCCGAGAACGAACCATCTGTAAGCAAGAATAAAATAGAGTTTAAAAATTATGATGACAGTAACTAGCACGATACGGAATTCCAAAGAATATGATTGTTCTTAACAGTTACATAGCCTCTCGAAGATAGATACGGACGTCTCCGCACCGATCCGCGAGACTCTAATAAACCGGCTTGTGACTCCTATGAACCTAGACGCTCTGATACCAACTTGTCACGACCCGAATTTTCCCTCCGAACGGTCTCGTGACGACACCAAGTCTCTACGACTAAGTAAGCCTAAATAGCGGAAAAATAAGACAAATAATAACAAAAACAGTAAAGATGAAGTAATAATATAAAATTTAGCCGTTAGGCATCTACAACTTTTACTTTCCCAAAACCCGGAATGTCATAAATCACAAGCTTTATTCGACTATAGCTCTATACAACGGAACAAAGAAAAAGTGTATATGTATATCTCCTAAGTATGTAGTAGAGTAGATGGGGACACGTGGGATTCTGCGGACGCTGCAGAATTACCTCGCAGTCTCCTAACAATTGATGTAGTACTCCTAGCCAAAACGCTGTGTACTGGTACCTGGATCTGCACATGGGGAAAACATGCGCAGGAAAGGGCGTGAGTACTCCACATTCGGTACTCCGTAAGTGCCAAGCCTAACCCCAATCAAGTAGTGACGAGGTCAAGTTAAGGCTCTACTGAGTTTGAAAATAAGACAATTATAAGTTTGAACAATGACATATAAATAGCTACAATAAACAAAATTTAAAGGAAAACTGAACGAAATAATAAAGAAGAGCCCTCGGCTCAGCACAACATATATCTCAACAGCAAATATGTTATGCGGTACAGGGGGAAAGCTCCCGGATCTCAGTCCGTAGTCCCAATTTAAATATGCTATGCGGTACAGGGGGAAAGCTCCCGGATCTCAGTCCGTAGTTCCAATTTAAATATGCAATGCAGTACAGGGGAAAAGCTCCCGGATCTCGGTCCGTAGTCCTAATTTAAATATGAGATGCAGAATGCTATCGGATACGGCTTAATAAAATAATTCAAGAAAACAATAGGCAAGAATAAGGTAAAACTACC
Source organism: Nicotiana undulata (assembly GCA_005239495.1). Lineage (NCBI taxonomy): Eukaryota > Viridiplantae > Streptophyta > Magnoliopsida > Solanales > Solanaceae > Nicotiana > Nicotiana undulata. Next base: position 35,792 of record ML289160.1, read on the forward strand.
TAAGCATGGAGCAAATAGTAGCAAATACGGGGAATTCAAGTGAAAACAGGTAGGCATGTTCATTCCTATGCTAACTAATCAGTTATAACATGAAGCAGTAATATAGGAATGAAATGAGTTATGACATGGAAGGAAAAGCGGGAATTTAGCAACAATGACCCGCATACGCACTCGTCACCTCACGTACACGACGTCCACATAGTAAAATTAGTATAAAAATGCCTAAGGAAAATCCCCAACACAGAGTTAGGCAAGCCACTTACCTTGACTGCGCTAATCAACTCAATACCACGCTCTTGCCACGAGTATCCGACTCCGGGTGGCCCAAATCTATTCAATTCGATTGCATAATGTAAATACCACTTCAAGGGAACAAAATAGCTAATTATTTCTAAGCTAATACGCGAAATTAGGAAATTCTCCCAAAAAGTCCCCCGGGTCCACGTCTCGGAATCGGGTAAAAATCATATTTCCCGAACACCCATTCACTCACGAATCATCAAAATCCGACGTCTAAATCTCCCTAAATCCTCAGATTTCTACTTGGGGAAGTTTCATCCCAATTTCATGGTTTTCCATCCAATTTTATTGATTAGATTGAGGAAAATGATAGAGATTATTGATATAAAATTAGATTAAGGTTAGAAAATGTTACCTATGATTCTCCTCTTCGAATTTCACTGAAAATCGTCAAATTCTGAGCTCTCAATCGATTTTGGAGTTATGAATTTCTAACCCTCGGATTTTGGTATAACCATCACAGGGATTCCGCACCTGCGACCTTGGGGCCGCCCCTGCGGAAAATCTATCGCGGGTGCGGAAGTCACTTAAGAAGGCTGGGGCCGCACTTGCGGTCACTTGGCCGCATTTGCGATCCCGCACCTGCGGAACCAAGACCGCACCTGCGACAACTGGCAATCCCCACTCAAACTGCATTTGCGAACCTATCTTCCGCACCTGCGGGAAAACCATCGCAGGTGCGAGACACCAGAACCAACAATGGTTCAGCTGTTCTCAAAGTTTTAAATTCACCCGTTGGGCATCCGAAACAACCCCGAGGCCCCCAGGACCTCAACTAAACCTACCAACTGACCTTAATAACTTGTTCAAACCTGGTCGAGCCTTAAAAAAACATCTCATAACATCAAAATCATCAATCATGCATAGATTCAAGCCTAAGAACTTATGAAATTTCTAGAATTCACATCTGATGCCGAAACACGTCAAAACTTATCCGAATGACCTCAAAATTTGCACACATGTCATAAATGGCATTACAAACATGTTGTCACTTTCGGAATTCCATTCCGAGTCCGATATCAAAATCTCACCTATCGGGCAAATTCGCCGAAATTCCAACTTTCGCCAATTCAAGCCTAAATCTACAACCGACTTCGAAAACACATTCCGAACACGCTCCTAACCCCGAAATCACCCAACGGAGCTAACTGAGTTGACGGAATTTCATTCTGGATCCGTCTTCACATAGTTCTAGCTACGACCCAATTTCTAAAGCTAAATTCCATATTTATGAACTAAGTGTCCAAAACCACTCCGAATTTCACAACTCAACGCTCCGACAAGTTTCAATAGCATAAAAAGATATGGGAGAAGCAGTTATTAGGGGGTCGGGGCGCTAACTCTCAAAATGACCGACCGGGTCGTTACAATTTCATACTCTACATTTACTATTATTTTAAAGTGAAACTTGTTCTGTTTATATTTTGTCGAGACATAAATATTGTGAAAGGCTTTGACTTGAAATGCGGTGATAAGGGGGCTGTGATAAGGGTGGATAATTGATTGTGATACGGGTGAATAAATTGATTGTGATACGGGTGAATAAATTGATATGATATGTCTGGTGGGATCGGGTTGCACGCCGCAACAAGGAGCAATAAGGGAGGACAATCATATTTTTAACGATTTTCAAAGAAAAACCAAGATTTGAAAACTACCATTTTATATTACTATTTTTCATATTTTGGCACGAATTTTATTTAAAGTTAAAGTTTAGAAACTTGGAAATCATTTGAGAGGTTGTTATAGCTGAGGCCTGGAAAAGGCGGCCGAGTTATTTCATTCTTGTTGCAGTACTTAATTATTTGTTTAGATTTCCTTCTTGCTTTATATCTATTGTCTCAGTTATATTTTTCTTGTTCGTGTAGAATTATTTTGTTGTGTTATTGTATATATTATTGTCACAGGTTAAATGTTGTTAATGCCCCACCGTAGCCTCGTCACTACTTCGTCGAGGTTAGGCTCGGCACTTACTCAGTACATGGGGTCGGTTGTACTAATACTACACTCTGCACTCTTTTGTGCAGATTCAGGTATCGATCAACAATAGAGATATTTAGAGCGGCTATTCATTTATTCGGAGACACGAGGTATATCTGCCGGCGTTCGCAAATCCCGAGAGTCTTCTCCTATTTTTATAAAATTGTTTTATTATATTCAGAACAGTTACACTATTTCTTTCAGCCCATTATTTGTAGTATTCTTTAGTAGTTCGTGAATTGTGACACTAGACCCTGGGGTAGTACTAGAGTTACTTATATAATTAGTTCGTGACTCAGTTTATTTAAGTGTTTATTATTTTATGTTTGGAATTATTCATTGAAAGTCAGTAGCTTAAGTTTATTTTAGAAATTTTTATTATGTTTAAATGGATAATCAAAGGTAAATAGTTAATCGAACTCTAACATTGGCGTGCCTAGCAAGTGTGGTGTTAGGCGCCATCACGATCCCTAAGGTTGGAAATTTGGGTCGTGACAACAATACTACTCGTTGTAATACAATGCATGATAAGCTCGAACATAAGAGGGGGGAATTTAAAGAAATTTAGCAAAAGATAAATGAAAGACCATTCGAGCCTATCGAAGGCCTTTTCTACATCATTTTTTAATAACATGAAAGCTTTTCTCCCTTTTAACTTTTTTAAATGAAGAAGCGATTCTTGGATTGTTAAAGCATTGTCATTAGCTCTTCTTCCTTTGATGAAACTCGATTGGACGGGGCTGATAAGAGAAGGTAGGAAAAACTTAATTCAGCGATAATTTTTGTAATAATTTTATACGAAGTATTACATAAATTAATAGGCCTACATTTCTTAAGATTATTAGCAATGGGTATCTTGTGGATTAGGGAAATGTAGGTGTTATTAGCATCAACATGCATGCATTGATTATTGAAAGTATCTTGGCAGAATTTTATAATAGAAGTAGCAATGATATTTCAAAATCTTTGGTAGAAAAAAGGGTAAAACCGTCCGAGCCAGGAACGCGAACGGGTTGAAGGAGAATAAGGCTTGTGTAGTTTCATTGACCATGAGTGATTTGTCAAGGGAAGAAAAGTCTATTGTAGAGAAACTAGGAGGAACATTTTTAATTATAAAATTACCAAAAGGATAATGTTTCTAGTTACATCTTGTTTGGATGGTTGTTACCTATCGTTTCATAATGTATCGTATCATACTGTATTATATTGTATTGTATCGTTTTATAAATACAATGTTTGGATAGATTGTGTCGTTTTATGATATCACACACCAATAATATGAAGAATAAACTTGCAATACTATAAAAAAAAAATATGATACATGGTAAAATTACTATATAAAAAAGTAGGCTAAATGATAAAATAAAATTATATAATAATAATGAAGGGTGAGAGTGAGATGAAAAGACAATGTAACGATGCGACCACACCAAAACGGTCGTTACATAAAGTGACACATTTCGTCGTTATGTAACGACGCATTTAGCGATACAATACAATATAAGTAACAATCAAAACAAACATCGTATTTAAAATAACAATACGATACAGTACAATGGATAACAACCATCCAAACAAGCTGCTAAAAGCACTTATTGAAAAAATAATAATAACCATCAAATAATGCATTTAAGGAAGGTAATGGAGGTTGAATGAAAAGTGGAGTCCACCTAAATAATTTAATAGCTTATGTCATGTTAGTTTTGCCTTTTCAACCCACAACCAAATCTTTTAGCCTAATATACAAACAAATAATGCACTAATATATTTGAAATGATTAATGTGCCCTTGGTCAACATATGTAATAGAAAATAGGAAAAATTCATATTTCTCTCTATCTTTATTCTTTGTTTAATTGTTCAACTTATCAATCTCAATGCTTTATTTTCACCCTATCCATATCAACAAAGATTCAATTGTCTTGTCGAATTGCTTATGGCCTAATTTCACAAATTTAATTCATTAGCCTATCAAACGAATCTTAGTTAAACACTTACAAACATATTTAACATCCAATTAATTAAAGAATACATGTTTTTATCCATTTGTGGAACATTTAAACTATATTCAAAATTATATTATCTGATAACATAAAGTAAAAATACAACCAAAACTAAACATATGGGTAATTCAATAGTGTAAATGTAAAAATCAAATATCTCTCCAACAAAAATCAGAATTCGTTACTGTAATATTCAAGAAATTAGAAGCGCAAATATCCATAGACTGAATATATTTGTATATGATTTTAAAATTTTAATTCGACGTTCATTTTGTTTCTTCATTCGACGTTCTTCTCTCCACCGTGAAAACAGTCTCCGGCACCAAATCATGTCCGCGAAAGCCCGAAACTTCCGCCGCCGTGGTGGATACGACGGTGACGAAGAGGAAACCCCCACCACTAAAACGACCACCAATGGCACCGCCGCTAAACCTAAAATTCCTGCCCCCACCACCACCGCCACTAAGCCCAAAAAGAAAACCCTACTTAGTTTCGCCGACGACGAAGAAGATTCCGGCGAAAGTCCCTTCACTATGCCATCCTCCAGACCCTCACGAATCACCAAACCCTCCTCTTCATCATCATCTTCTGCGCACAAGCTTACTTCTGGAAAAGACCGAATTGCCCCTAAAAAACCTTCAGTTACCTCTAATGTACAACCCCAAGCTGGTACTTATACAAAAGAAGCTCTCCTTGAGCTCCAGAAGAACACCAGAACCCTAGCAAGCTCTCGCCCTTCCGGGCCTAAGCCCGGGCACATTGAGCCAGTGATTGTCTTGAAAGGCCTTGTGAAACCAGTTAGTGCGAGTAGTACTCAAAGAGCTGAAGCTGAGGAAAAAGGCCAAGAAAGTGAAGAGGATAATGAAGTGGGTGTTGATCAATATGATGCAAAGACTATAGAAGCAATAAGGGCTAAGAGGGAGAGGCTACGTGAAGCTCGGCCTGCGGCACGAGACTATATAGCATTGGATGAAGGGGGTAATCATGGGGAAGCTGAGGGGTTGAGCGATGAGGAACCGGAGTTCCAGAGGAGAATTGGCTTCTTCGGGGAGAAAACTGATAGTGGGAGAAAAGGTGTGTTTGAGGATTTTGATACTAATGATAATGAAGATGACGAGGAGGACAAAATGTGGGAAGAAGAACAGGTGAGAAAAGGGTTAGGAAAAAGATTGGACGATGGCGGGTCTAATAGAGGGGTTATGAGTAGTAGTGTAACCAGTGCTACAGCTGCAGTTCAGAAGGTGAATCTTGGAACTTCAGCTGCAGGAGCCAGTAGTGTATATTATTCCTCAGTACAGAGTATTGGTGTCTCTGGTGGTGGTCCTACAATTGGAGGAGGAGTGGTTGGAGGCTTGCCTAGTTTGGATGTCTTGTCGATTTCAAAGCAGGCTGAGGTTGCTAAAAATGCTTTGTATGAGAGTATGGGAAGATTGAAAGTAAGTGTTTGTAAGTGCATTTCCTGGTACTTCTATTTTCAGTGATCAACCTAGCAGCCCGTACATAGACGATGCATATTAGTTGAGCATATGTTTTAGACGCTAATACTTCTACTGTAGGTCCTATGCTTTCTAGGAGTGGTTTAGTGTTTCAGAGATTTATAAGTTCGAAAATTATACAGTATTTCTAATACTTTTTATTTGTATTTGCATATTTTGGCATGAGATGAGTTTAAATGGAATAACATGGTCTATGAAGATTGATATGGACAGCTCAAATTGTTTGGTATTGAGGCGAGTTGTTGTTGTTGTAATGATCACTACAAGCAATCAATTGACTGTACCTCGACCCCAAGCTAGTTGGACTGGCTCCATTAGTAACATTCTGTTCTAGTTTCAAAATGCAGAGGATTTATCATAGTTAACTATTTTTATGAGACCCTCTTCCTTTATCCTAGCTTGGAATTGACTATGCTTGAGAAGTTCACATATGGGAAGAATAAACAATAAACACGAATGAAAAATTGCACTCTCTTATGTGTTCTGAGTACCAATTCCATGGATTAGCATTAGTTAAAGACATTTGATAAATGAAGTAGGTAATCTTTTTTTTTTATTATGATCTCTTGAGGTCGGGAAGATGGCTTTTGCTAAATCATTTTTTTCTCTTTCCTCACATTCTGTTGATAATCATGCAAGCATTGGTTTCATGGTATTACACAATGCTAGATTGGTATTCTCCTGAAATTATCTTCTGTTGATAATCATGCAAGCATTAGTTTCATGGTATTACACAATGCTAGATTGGTATGCTCCTGAAATTAGCTTTTGTGGTGTGATGTTGTTCATTTTCTGTGCACTCTTGTAAACTGTATTTTGTTTGGCGTCTTTCCCTGTCCTGGCTAAGTTAGACTGTGATTTGGATCATGAGCCTGTCGGTTTACATTTATTTCAGTGGGGTTTTCATGATTTTTATAACTTTGAAACTGTTCATGGTAAATTTTACAAAGAACCATTGAGGAACATGCATTATGTTCATGGAGATATGGTGCCACGCCGATCGCGTGTGCACTAACGTAGGAATGTAAACTGAAAGCTACTGTCTCTACGTACGTAGTTTTTGAAAGGAGGGATGCACATGTGGTCAAAATTGCATTTACAATATCTTCTGTTCCCTATTCCAATTGATGCTGCAGTATTTGACCATCTTTTTGTGTTGCCATGAGAGCTGTAAAACTATTAAAAATATTGCTCACAGAAAATACAGAGTACACATGACCGAACTTAAAAGCATGTGTTGCATTCTAAAAAGTATAATGGATACATAGTTAACACTAATGTCATTTATCTTCCTTGTCAGGAGTCTCATGGCCGAACTGTGGCATCGTTGAACAAGACTGAAGAAAATTTGTCTGCCTCATTGTCAAATGTCACTACGCTGGAAAATTCTTTGTCTGCAGCTGGTGAGAAGTACATGTTTATGCAAAAACTTCGCGACTTTGTTTCTGTTATATGTACGCTTTTACAGGTATGGGTTTTCTGATTTATGAGTGGCATATTATGTGTTTCAATTTGTATTCTGGGGCTGCTGTGGCAGTAATCTCAATACGAGCATGGCAGTCTTTCATTTATTTTGTTTTAGGCAATTAAATTGAGAAAAGATGACCTAGAAGGGTGATAATTACCACTTGTAGTTGTAGATGTGTTGCCAGTTAATGGGAATTTGTCAGGATGGTCAATTATCAGTCACTGGATGCTTTCTGAAAATTAGTCCGTTAGGTGGTTCTAGCAGAGTCTGATGCTTTTTTAAGATCCCTTTAATTATTCAGCGTTAGACATAGCGGTGTAGTGCAGCTTAGGTGCTTTGCCTTGCTAAAGCAGCTCTTCTTAGAAGTGCAGCCATGACATAAAGCATGTGTCTTGGGTCCATGCTTGAAGAGGCATTACTATAAGTAATAAATGTGGCTGTCAATTTATATTGGAAGGAAGTGTCATGGATGAATATCCATAAGTCACTGAATTTGAATAAAAAATTTAAAACTGCATCTATGCATCGCTATACAATAACAACAACTACCCAGTAAAATCCCACAAAGTGGGGTCTGGGGAGGGTAATGCATACACAGACCTTACCCCTACCCGATAGGGCAGAGAGGCTGTTTCCAATAGACCCTCGGCTCAGGAAAACGGAAATAAAAACAAGAAAAGACAATTCATTAGTAACTTCAGCATAAAACATCTATGCATCGTTATGTGAATATTAATTTGTTTTTGTAATTGACATGGTTTTACTCTGTCACTTAATTGCAATTTCCCCCCCTTTTAATAGGCTATACATTAGTTGTGTTTCTACTTTTATCTTGCATGCAAGATTTCTTTTTCTTCGTTTGTTCCTTGTTTCCACTAAAGTGCCAATGCTTGGCTATGTTTTTTTTCCGATGAAGTCCAATGCTTGGTTATGTTCTTCGCCTTTGAAAAATTAACTCATTTTTGATAAGGATTTTTTTAATTCTTTTCGTGATCAAATAAGCTTCTTATTACTGTGTCTCTCTTTAGTGGCCACTAATACAATATCGTACTATGTTTAGGTGAAAAATTAGTGGACTTTTAAGCTGTCTGAAGTTGGACCATTTGGTAGGATTATAGGGTAAAAATACTGAGGGCCAGTTTGTTTAATATTTTGAGAAGTTGAGTCTGCACACTCAATTTTTGAGCTTTTGCAGAAAGTGTTTGTTTGAGTTGTCCCGGAGAACTAAATCCCGTGTGCTAACTGTTAGGGTATTTTAAATCCTTACAGGATAAAGCTCCTTACATTGAGGAGCTTGAAGACCAGATGCAGAAGCTTAATGAAGAACGAGCAGAAGCCACCTTAGAAAGGAGAGCTGCTGATAATGATGATGAAATGAGGGAACTCGAAGCCGCTGTGAGTGCTGCAAGACAAGTTCTAAGTAAAGGTGGGAGCAATGCGGCAACAATAGAAGCTGCCACGGCTGCTGCTCAAGCTGCAACAGCATCCATGAGGAAAGGAGGAGATTTACCTGCAGAGCTAGATGACTTTGGTAGAGATGTGAATCTGCAGAAACGGATGGATATGACTAGAAGGGCAGAGGCTCGGAAATTAAGGAGAGTGAGAAATGATGTTAAGAGAATGTCAGCTATAGAACGTGACAGCTCCTATCATAAAATAGAAGGAGAATCTAGTACTGATGAAAGTGACTCCGAGAGTACGGCATATGAGTCAAGCCGTGATCAATTGCTTCAGGTTGCCGAGCAGATTTTTGGTGATGCACATGAAGAATACTCTCAACTGTCTGTGGTTGTTGAAAAGTTTGACAGATGGAAGAAAGATTATGCCTCAAGCTATCGCGATGCATATATGTCACTTAGTATACCTGCTATTTTTTCACCCTATGTAAGACTGGAGCTTCTGAAGTGGGATCCTCTACATGAAAATGCAGATTTTATGGATATGAACTGGTATGTGCACAACTAATTTTGTTCAATTATTCTCAAGGATTATGACCTCAACCCTTTCCTTTCCAAGCTCGGTCCTTCCTTTTTGAGGATAGGAGCTTTGTGGCTTTATATTGTAGTCACAGAGGGCGAACGATTTATACTTGCCAATACTGATAATGCCAAGTGAAATATAGAAATTCCAGATGCTTTTTGCAATATAAATTGGTTTGAATTTGATGAAGTATTTGGCACCATGCGAAGCAATCTTACGGAAGCAAGACATAAATGCTTCATTTCATCTCTCATGTGTTCATATTGCTAGTTCCTTGAGATTTAATTCTCTTACCAACTATTTTTTTTTAATTCCAGGCACTCTTTGCTATTCAATTATGGACTTCCAGAAGGTGAAAACGAAATAAGCGCTGATGACGCTGATGCCAATCTTATTCCTCAGTTGGTGGAGAAACTTGCAATACCTATTCTGCATAACCAGTTAGCAAATTGCTGGGATATGCTTAGCACTAGTGAAACAGAATGTGCTGTCTCTGCCATGAAACTGGTGTTGAGGTATGGCCCCTTTTCTAGCTCAGCCCTCAGCAATCTGGTTGCTGTGCTTCGTGATCGTCTAGCTGATGCTGTGGCTAATTTGAAGGTGCGTTCTTATCACCAGAGGCCAAAATTGCGTGCATAATTTTCAACACATTATTTTTAAGTATGGGTTTCTACACATCCAAGTGAAATAACTATTGGGAACAAGTTTTTCTAGAAAAATGCGATGAGACTAGGAATAGTAAGTTCGGAGGAATGGAGTAAGATTGGCCCTCATCTTTTTTTCTTGGTAGTGAAGTCGTAAGTTTATGATGTGAACAAGGATGAGAGGCTCCAATAGATTTAACACTTCTTCAATGTCCTTTAGTTAGTACTATAGGTAAATGCTCCTACACATTTTTGCATGCTGGTTTTGTTTAAGCTGGATTGCTCATTTATATCTTCTGATCTTCTTTTGCAGGTACCAACGTGGGACACCGTCGTAATGAGGGCTGTACCTGATGCAGCACGTGTCGCTGCTTATAGGTTTGGCATGTCTATTCGTTTGATGAGGAACATATGCTTGTTTCATGAGATTTTTGCCATGCCTGTCCTGGAGGAGCTGGTTCTTGATCAACTCTTCAGTGGAAAGATTCTTCCTCATCTTCGAAGCATTCAGTCGAACATTCATGATGCTGTAACAAGAACTGAAAGAGTTGTCACATCAGTACGCGGTGTCTGGGCTGGACCCAAAGTCACAGGAGATTGCAGGTACTGTTAATTTGAGTAGGCTATTTAGTTGGCATTCCATGTTCCATCTAGTCTTCATCAGAAATTCCATCTTTAGATCTCTACTTGCCTTGAGATTGTTATTCTTAGCTTCATTACTTAACAATGCTAACTTGCCATATATTTGTGGGGGTGTGATATGAGTAGAAGAAAGATTTAAAGGAAATAGAAAATGGCGTGAAGTAGTCTAACTCTCTTGGGACTACTTTCTTGTCTGGCATATGGACGATTGGGTACATTTTCCCAGATTGGTCGTTGCTCTAGTCTTGGCTAGGAGCGCGTGGTTACAAAGGGCAGCCCGTTGCACTAAGCTCCCGCTATGCGCAGGGTCCGGGGAAGGGCCGGACCACAAGGATCTATCGTACGCAGCCTTACCCTGCATTTCTGCAAGAGGCTGTTTCTACGGCTCGAACCCGTGACCTCCTGTTCACATGGCAGCAACTTTACCGGTTACGCCAAAATAGAGAAGAATTCTTCGTTCACCAATTATATAATACTACAGAAAGAGACATTCTTTGGTGCTTTGACCTTCCAAAGCGTGTATGTAATTCCATTATTCTTCTTTAGTAGGCAAATAGTAAACATGTAAGATATTGCCTTCCCAAATGGGAGAAATAGAGAAGGTAAAAAGCAGAGGGGAAAAGATATATTCAAGAAGCGAAAGGGTAAAGGACCAGCTCATCTATGTTTATTTATTATAAATACAGTTACAGACATGCTTTAATGAAAAAACGAGCATCCTTTCCATGAAGCTTTAACTTCTATCACAGCTGTGGGTTAGTACTTTCGGTTGGTGGAATTTTGGGGAGTAACATGCTTGCGTCATATGGAGGAAAGTAAAATGGCTTCCATTATTTGTCCGGCCATGCCCTTCAAAAAACATTCCCTTTCCTTAATAGACTTGCTGTAACTCTTACTTCCAAGAAATTCTTTGACTTCTGCTTTTGGAATCCAATTTTTTCATAAGTTAGAAATATTTTCTTTTTATTTTGATAGGTAAGAAAATTAATTTTATCTAATGAAGGAATTTTTTTCCTCTGATGTTGGTGCTACTAATTTGCTTCAAGGAATATAACAACCAGAAATAACTTTTGAAGTGCATGGCTAACTTGCTGTCTGAACTTGAATAGCTGAAGCTTGAGTTCCCTTGGTTTTAATTAGTAAAGCAGTGCTTGACTCTAGAGTCTAAGACTTTCTGATGGGTGTTAGGTTCTCTAAACTCTGTGGTAGACACGAAAACCAAGGCTCTGTTTGTGACTTTTCAGATGATGACAAGATTAATGCTATGTTCAGATGGGGCGAAGACATGCTTGTACTTGTTAGTAGTACAATGAAATTGAAGAGTTCCCCAATACTACCTTAATCACTGACACCTTCCTCACGATGCTGTTTGTATAGATTCATTGTTTGATCAGAATCATGTTTCACTACAAATTTAGTGGGCGTTTGGACATAAGAATTGTAAAATTCTGTAAAAAAGTAATTTTTTTTCAAGTGAAAATGGTATTTGGAGATTAGAGTTGTGTTTGGACATAAATATAATTTCGGGTTGTTTTTGAAGTTTTGTGAGTGATCTAAGTGAATTTTGGAAAACAGCTTTTTGGAGTTTTTCAAATTTTCGAAAAATTTCAAAATCCATCTTCAAGTGAAAATTTGAAAATTTATGGCCAAACACTGATTTCGGAAAAATGTGAAATTTTTTCGAAAAAAGTAAATTTCTTTTTAATGTCTAAACATGCTCTTAATTTTTCTTGGCACCACAAAGAACTCATATATAGTAAGAAAATTCTACTTTTCAAAAGACTGACTAATAGGTCAAAACACAACAACAACAACAAACCTAGTATATTCCCACCATGTGGGGTCTGGGGAGGGTAGGATGTACGCATCCTTACCCCTACCCTGGAAGGGTAGAGAGACTGTTTCCGAATGACCCTCGGCTAGAGAAAGTGAAGGGAGCCATGATAACCAGTGATAGCAAGACAAAACGTTAGAAAACTAAATTTGAGATAACAACAAAGAATATGAAAGAGGTACCAATAACAAGTTATAGCAAGATAGTCTATTCAGGCAAAAGGTCCGAGGCAGCATACGAGAATATGGCGAAGTACTGCTAGCAAGTAGCAACTACGGAATTACCGAAAGTAAGTAGTAACAGAACAGGACACGTGACTATAGCAAACTAAGGAAAAGAGGGAACCATACTAGCGCTAATACCGTCAAACTAGGGAAGACAAAGAGAAACGCATGACTACCTACTAACCTTTCACCCTAATCTTACACCTCTACACTCTTCTTTCTTTCTAGGGTCATGTCCTCGGTCAGTTCAAGCTGCGCCATGTCCCGCCTGATCACTTCACCCCAAGACTTCTTAGGTCTACCTCTGCCCCTCCTCTCACCTCCCAAGGCCAACCTCTCACATTTCCTGACTGGGGCACCTGTGCTTCTCCTCTTAACATGCCCAAACCATCTCAACCTTGCTTCACACATCTTAGCCTCCACAGGGGCCACTCCCACCTTGTCCCGAACAACTTCATTCCTAATTTTATCCAATCTAGTATGCCCACACATCCATCTCAACATCCTCATTTCCGCTACTTTCATTTGCTGGACATGAGACTTCTTGACTGGCCAACACTCTGCCCCATACAACATAGTTGGTCTGACCACTACCTTGTATAACTTACCCTTAAGTTTCAATGGCACATTGTTATCACACAAGACACCGGAAGTGAGCCTCCACTTCACCCATCCTGCTCCGATGCGGTGAGTTACATCCTCATCTATCTCCCCATCCTTCTGAATTATGGATCCCAGATATTTGAAACTCTCTCTTGGGAATGACTTGTGTAGCGAGTCTCACATCCCCGTCCGCCTCCTGGGTAACACCACTGAACTTGCACTCCAAGTATTCTGTCTTGGTCCTGCTTAACTTGAAACCCTTCGACTCTAAAGTATGTCTCCAGACCTCCAGCCTCTCGTTAACGCCTCCTCGCGTCTCATCAATCAGCACTATGTCATCCGCAAATAACAAGCACCAAGGCACCTCCCCTTGAATGTGACGCGTCAAAGAATCCATCGCCAGGTGCTGATCCCTGATGCAACCCCATCTCAACCGAAAAGTAATCAGAATCTCCTCCTGCTGTCCTTACCCTGTCTTAGCCCCATCATACATGTCCTGAATCACTCTTATATAGGCTGAATACATACACAACCCCCTAAACTTGTCCCATTTGTTCATTTAAACACTTAAACTAATGCTTGTACCTATTGAGCACTTTAATTTGAGCAAAATTGTACCTATCAGACACAATTTGCTGACCTGGCACATCCGTGTCTTTCACCCAAAACTGAGCGCGTTTGCTGAAAAAATTATGAAGTCTTCACAGGTAAATTAAATTGCCGGCTATCTCCGGTAAATGCTTTTTTCCGTCATCTTCTCCGACTCATTTTCCTCTTATTCTTTCAAATGTCGTACCAGATTCTAATCCAATAATGTATCTCTTCTTGTTTTTCTTATTTATCCTACAAAAAGGCTTAAACACCACTCTTCACCATCATTTTATTCAAACACTATTCACGTAATTATGTTATTCGTTTAGCCTATGTATAATCAAACTTTCAAAATCTGATTTTCTTAAAAACAAAGCAAAACAACAACAACAACAAATTAAAGCTACGAACAAAATGGTGAGTATTTGTGATTGGATGCTTCAGCAATTTGTGGACTCATTGCAATCCCCCAAAAACACCCTTTCTCCAAAGATGATTCAGTCCAGATTGAAGATGACAACAATGGTGATTAGTTTATTTGCATGCTGACGAGGCAACTTTTTCCGGTGAGAAAGGATTGTCGGGCAATTAACGGGGATCCAGGGTCTCAGTTCCGGATGAATTTGTTTTTGCCAAAGTCCGTGAGATGGTAATTTGGTAACAAAGAAAACGTAATTTCGGCGGGTGTTGTCTCTTTTTTTTAGCCGGAATTCTTCTGTTTCCAGTTACTGTTTCTTCCTTATCTCTCTCCAAATTTCGACTTTTTTGTTTTCCTACGTGGCTTTTTATATTGGTCATATTTTTCTGCATATCTCAAGTGGTACTCACGCGTTGAACTTAGTTTAGGATTGTAAAATGTGTTCAATTGACACAGATTAAGTATAGATAAAGTGTTCAATTGGTACGAGCATTAGTTTAAGCGTCTAAATGAAAAATTGGGACGAGTTTAAGGTGTTGTATATGTATTCAGCCTCTGATATATGCTACAGGCACACCTCCAGCCTCCAAGCATCTCCAAAGAACCTCTCTTGGTACTTTGTCATATGCTTTCTCCAGGTCAATGAACACCATATGCAAATCCTTCTTCACCGCTCTATACCGCTCCACCAATCTCATCACAATGTGAATGGCCTCAGTAGTCGACCGCCCCGGCACGAAACCAAACTAGTTCTCGGAAATGGACACACACCTCCTCAATCTCCCTTCAAGCACCCTCTCCCACACTTTCATCGTATGGCTTAACAACTTGATACCCCTATAGTTGTTGCAGTTTTGGACATCCCCCTATTCTTGTACAACGGGACCATCGTGCTCCGCCTCCACTCTTCGGGCATCTTCGTCGTCCTAAAAATGACGTTAAACAACCTAGCAAGTCATTCCAAACCCTCCTTGCCCACACTCTTCTAGAATTCCACCGGGATCTCGTCCGGTCCAGTCGCTCTACCCCTACTCTTCCTACGCATAGCCTCTACCACCTCCCCCACTCGTATGCGTCTGCAGTATCCAAAATCTTGCTGACGCTCCGAGTACTCCAACTCCCCAAACGCGATACCCCTATCTCCTTCCTCGTTCGAGAGTTTATGGAAGTACGCCTGCCATCTCTGCCTAATCTGTGCCCCCTCTACTAACACTCTTCCCTCCTCGTCTTTTATGCATCTCACTTGGTCCAGATCCCGGGCCTTCCGCTCCCTCACCTTTGCTAGCCTGCACAACTTCTTGTCCCCGCCTTTAACCCCAAGTTCTTCGTATAAACGACTAAACGCCGCGGCCTTGGCTGCAGTAACCGCCAACTTCGCCTCTCTCCTTGCCTTCTTGTACCCCTTCTATTACAGTGTGAGTGTCCATACAAAACTAAACAAAAAAAGGACATTGTTCATCCTAGTTCTTCTTACAATGAATCTAGGGGTTCATGATCCTTCAAAAGTTTTCCTTTACACCAAAAATAAAACAGAGCTACACATTTCATCTTTATCTTCTGGATGTTGTTGCACTTTCCTTCAAAGCATCTTTGGTTTCTCTCTTCCCATACTGACCACCAAATACAAGCTGGGACAATTCTCCATCTCTCTTTGTCTCTCGAAAGAATTCCCTCTTTATTCCAGCTAGCTAGAATATCAAGGATTCTTCCCGGCATTGCCCATGGGATTCCCCTTAGACTAATGAAGATCCTCTATGTCTGAGTAGTGAACTTGCAATGCAAAAAAAGAATGACTTGTCAACTTTTGATAAACAGAGTAAGAATGACTTGTCACCCCAACAAAAAAATCAATGCCCATTAACATGTAGGAGCCATCATATTCTGTTAGTAAGTAGAAATTTTGTAATCAGTCTCCTTTATTATTTATACTTTTGCTTATAAAAAATAAGTTAAAAAAGAGAGTAGTCCAGTGGCTTATCAAAAGAAAGGGAGGGTAGTTCATGGTCAAAGTTAAGTACTAAAGCTCCAGGAACTTAAATATGAAGTTACTGGACTTTTGGTTGTAAAATAGTCTGGCAGTCATCATTATGGCATATGCTCTGTGGTGAGGTGTAAAGGGCAGAGAGCTTAGGCAAGTGAGAGAGAAGATCAAATCTATTAGCTTATTTAAGGTTAAGCTATATCTTATAAGTTATAACTTACCTTGTCAAAAAAAATTTAACTTATAACCATATTACGGGTAAACTTATATTTGGTCATTTATGTGTACTTGTTCAGAGGCTTGTTGGCAAATGCCAAAATAAATCTTCTGACTGTCATGGTCTTTGTCGCCATTGCCATATCATTTGCTGATCTTCCAATAGTCATAAATGAATGGTAGCCGAAGAGAAGAGAGGGAAGGTGGCTCATTGTAGATTTTTGGGGGAGAAAGAAGAGAGGAAGAGATAAAAATCCATTCGTCTATTTTCTCCCTTCATCTAGTTGGTGTTGACTAGAGTAGAATGTAGTCATTGTGATGATTTTTGAGCTGGTTGGTGGGAGAATGTTTATCTTTGACTCATCCATTTGTTTGGTTGTCTCTAAACATGTGGTTTACACAGATGAGGTGTTTTTTTTTTCTTAAATAAGAGGGGGAGGGATTATTCTGCAACCACGTGTGTGGCCTAGCGGTCAATGAAGTTGGGATGAAAAATTTGTGGGAAGAGCAAGGTTCAAATACTAGGCCAATGTTAAAAAATTGAGTGATTTTACCTTACTACTTAAGCCTTGGAGGACAAAATTACTCGGTACTTGTGTTTGTACCAGTGCAGATGTACGGGCAAATAGTCCGAGGTGTGTGCAAGAACACAGGAAAGGAAAAGAAAAGGGTAACATCTTGAAGAGATCTTCATGTAGAAGAGATGGAACCTAGGAACTGGCAAAAACTTGTCAGCTCCTTCCATGATCAGTTTGCTTTATAAATATCTGATTTACGCGGTTTCTTGTGAAACTGTTTATTCTTTCAATCTTACTGATGATGTTCTTTAATCCGTGTGCAGTCCAAAGTTACGACCATTGGTGGATTACTTGCTAAAACTTGGCAGAGTGCTCGAGAAGAAGCATTCATCAAGCAGCGGAGAGATAGATACGTCTAAATTTGCTCGTCGGTTGAAGAAGATGCTCGTAGAACTAAATCAATATGACTATGCTAGGGACATATCAAGAACCTTCAACATCAAGGAGGCTTTATGATCCCATTTGCTTTTCTTGGTTCCATGGTCTTCATACACGAGGGGGTGCTCTACTTTTAGCAGTCTACAATTTTGAGTTTGATGTTAATGCCTTTTTTTTTTCTTTTAGGTTTTTCACTGTTGTCACAAATTACCCTACTTTCAACACTGACAAGTGCAATGAAAACATGAAGCTGAAATTGTCTCATTACTAAATCATATGCAGGTTTATTGTAGGAATGCATGATTTTATCTCATTCTAGCCCTTCACGAGCTAACTTGTTGATTTTTGGTTTACCTTAGTTGATTCTAACTTCAACATCAACCCAGGAAATTTAGACGAAAAAGTGTATAATTTTTGTATATATCATACAGATTGTATATATATACAAAACATATATATACTTTCGGCTATTATTTTGAGAGCGGGTATAGTCCTTACAGTCTGTGTGATAAAAATTATAAGATTCAATTCATGAAGATACAATTCTGATTAGCCTCTTTGCTAACCATGTAATTTAATGTCCTTCAGTAAGTAGAAAAGTTTGCAATACTGGAGTAGTTGTCAATGTTTAGTTGTATTTGCAAATATGAACTTGTAGTTGCTTATACTTTGAAAATGCACAAAACAATTAATAGCATCAATATTTTTCTGTCTCGGAGGGAGCCTTGGTGTAACTGGTAAAGTTGCTGTCATGTGACTAGGAGGTTACGAGTTCAAGCCGTGAAAACTACTTCTTGCAGAAATGCAGGGTAAAGCTGCGTACAATAGATCCTTGTGGTCCGGCCTCCAGACCCAGAGGTGGACCTAGGATTTGAGTACAATGGGGGCACCACAGTATGCTAATCATTAGCGATAAAATTCGGCCCGCAACTCTTTGGAAACTTAATGATTATGATTTTGTCATTCAAGTATAAACAAAAAGAAGTTATAAAGAAAAAGAAAACGCTTAACATAGAGAGATTTCTTCGCAAAATGGGTGCTATGAGAGCGGAAGGTATTTGACTAAGCATGTTTTATACTTTAAAATTTCTAGTTATTTAATTTAAAAAAAGGGTCAATGATCAAAAGGGTGTTCAAACTTTAAATTATCAAAAACTTACTAAAGATATCAAGATTAAGGATATGTTAATAGTCAAAGAACCGAAGAAGAGTCTCAAACTCTTAGTTGGCATTATCGAGCTGGTGTCAAAGTGATTATTGAAGAAGGTTGGGGCAGAAGTATTTATATTTTTCTAGGTCGAGCGTTAAGTTGCAATTAGTGGCTTTTAATTTTAAGGGAGGAATTTGAAAAAGAAAAATTAATTAAGTTGACTATTATGTGTTAGTGCTAAACTATAATTGAATTAAAAAAAGGATAAAAGTAAAAAATAAAGCTACATGCTAAGTATTAAAGCAAGAACTAAAATGGGAAGGAGGAGAAAACGCAGAAGATGGTTTCAAACCCAAGTCAATCCACCAGCAAAGCAGGAAACTTAAGCACACAACACCACTTCTTCTGTCCAATTTTTTGTGTTTTGGAGGCACAAGCAAAATATTTAAGGACTCCCATATATATGTATAGATATACATAAGTTATATATACAAGATTTTTGCCGAGGGGGTCCCGTGATCCCTCAACTCACAATGTGGGTCCGCCTCTGCCCAGAGTCCCACACATAATGGGAGCTTAATGCACGAAGGCTGCCGTTTTTAATATTTTTCTGTCTCGAATAATAAATACACTCACAACTATTGCGACTAAAGTCACATTAAATCTAGTATGTAACAAACTCACAACATAGACTAACTATACCATCAGATCTTTTTATAACGATATCCATATATAATAAAAAATTTCTATAAAAGTCAAGCTTTTTCAAAACCAATTTAGTGCCATAACATCCAAAAAAATTTCGAAACAAACGTGACTTTAGTTAAAAACTACACGTCGAGGGGAAAAAAAGTATGACATATTAGCACAGTTTTTCCACGTACGTATTATTCCTTTTTGTCCCTTTCCTTCAGCTTCTTCTACTACGCTTTTATTATTCTTATTTATGGGATGTTTTTATAGTGATATATCACTCAAATAGAAGTTTGAAAAAAGAAAAACCATAATGTCAAACCTAGAGGTCAACAATGTCTAACAAGTCAATACCAAAGTTCAAAGAAAACAAAAAAAACCTAGAAGGGTAGTTGAATTTTTTACCTTCTTTTTATTTTTATTTTTATTTTTATTTATTTTTATTTAACATGGCATTTGCTAGTATATAGTAACAAAATTACCTACAAAATATTTGGAGTCTGTAAAATTTCTTGCACAACATAGTTTTTCAGAAAGTAAAAGAAAATATGACTGCACCACCATTTTTTAACGGAGTAACATGCAAAGGTGGTCGGATTCTGATCGTCGGGGCGACCGGATTCATCGGACGATATATAGCACAAGCAAGTCTTGATGCTAATCGAACAACTTATATTCGTATTCGATCATTCCCAGATTTTCATCCTAAGATTAAATTGATCAAAGCATTTGAGGATAAAGGCGCCTTCCTGAGATGCTTTGGAAGGGCGACGTAAGGTTAAGCAACCAATGTCAGGGTGGTTGCTGTCAACCAAATGAGGTCCCCGCCACACGCTAGACTAGATTGTCAGTGCCGTGTGGGAAAACCAATGC
>ML289164.1:525-35198 GCA_005239495.1 Nicotiana undulata
CAGGATGTAAGGAAAACTGTAGGCAAGTAAAACAAATAATCAAGTACATCAATATCCGACAACAAATAACAATCTCAAATCAAACAAGTTTGGTATCCCCCGTGGCGTATGGCCCGCTCCCATATGGTACTCACTCACATCGCTCCGCCGTGGCGTACGACCCGATCCCATCCTGAAAATCTTTGTTGTGGCGTACGGCCCGATCCCACCCTGTAGTCTCAATCTCCGCCATGGCGTACGACCTAATCCCACCCTGTAGTCTCAATCTCCGCCGTGGCGTACGACCCGATCCCACCCTGTAGTCTTCGCCGTGGCGTACGGCCCGATCCCACCCTGTAGTCTCAATCTCCGCTGTGGCGTACGACCCGATCCCACCCTGTAGTCTTCGCCGTGGCGTACGGCCCGATCCCACCCTGTAGTCTCAATCTCCGCTGTGGCGTACGACCCGATCCCACCCTGTAGTCTCAACCTCCGTCGTGGCGTACGACCTGATCCCATAATATAATCAATCATCACTCTGCCGGGGCGTACAACCTGATCCCATAATATAATCAATCATCACTCTGCTGTGGCGTACGGCCCGATCCCATCCCGTGGTTCTCTTATCACACTTAAATCAAGCCAAGTATCATAACGTTTAAAGACAACAATACCAATCACACAAGTATACAAGTCATATCTATGCTACAACAGGGAAAAACAATGAACATGTTGTGTCCTAACTACCCGGACGAAGCAGTAATAGCCACTACGTACGGACTCTCGTCACTCGGTGCGTACGTAGCCCCCAAACAAGATCACATAGCAAACAAGGTTACCTAGAGGGACAATTTCCCTCTTACGAGGTTAGAAAAGAGACTCACCTCGCTTCGAAGATTCATCACCAGCTTCCAAGCCTCTACGACGACTAAAAATGGATGTGCACGCTCCCAAACTATCCAAATAACGATAATTCAATGAAAATATACGCAATAGATCATAACCAATTCAAATTACAAAGTTCCTCAGCCCGGCTCAATAAAATGACCAAAATGCCTTTGGGCCCACGTGCCCGGACTTCGAAATTTCTTGAAGAAAATATCTACCCGAAGCTTTACTTATTCAATTACACATTTTACTCAATTATTCATGCTCAATTCGTGGCTAAAATCCAAATTTCCAAATTCTAGGTTTCTTCCAAATTTTCCCTAATTTTCATGTTCTAATACATGTAACAATCTTGTATC
The DNA here is from genome assembly GCA_005239495.1 of Nicotiana undulata. NCBI lineage: Eukaryota > Viridiplantae > Streptophyta > Magnoliopsida > Solanales > Solanaceae > Nicotiana > Nicotiana undulata. The sequence goes on from ML289164.1 coordinate 1,752, forward strand.
TAACCTGAAATGAGTATGAGTAACTTACCTTAACATAGATGACGAAAATCTTCTCTTGAAGCTCTCCAAAAATCGCCCATGGCTTTGAAAAAAGAGAGAGAAATGCCAAAATCCTGTTTTAATCAACACTGCCCAGTTCTGCCCTTCTATGCGATCACATGAAGTCATCGGCGATCGCACAGGCCACCCAGATCACTCCTCCGTGATCGCACAAGCATACCCGCGATCGCACAGGCCATTTCCAGCTCCCACCAAAATTCCTTCTCCGCGATCGCACCTTCCTCCTTGCGATCGCACTAGCCTGCCCAGCCCTTCTCTGCGATCGCACACCAACACCCGCGATCTCATAGGCCAAAAACCTTGCCCCTCAATTTCCTCTCCGCGATCGCATAGCTAAGTCTGCGATCACATAGCATTACCAGAAACAGCAACAACAATATACTCTGAAATGACCCGAAACTACCCCGAAACACACCCGAGCCCCTCGGGACCTCGTTCGAACGTACCAACAAGTCTAGAAACATATCACGTACTTAGTAGGGGCCTCAAATCACATCAAACAATGCCGAAATCACGAATCGCACTAAAATCCAACTTTATGAACTTTGAAATTTCTGACTTTCACATCCGATGCTGAAATCTATCAAATCACGTCCGATTGACCCCAAATTTTGCACACAAGTCACATTCGACATTACAGACCTGCTCCAACTTTCGGAATCGCATTCCGACCCCGATATCAAAATTTTCACTTCCGGTCGGATTTCCTCAAAAACCTTCAAATTTCCATCTTTAGCCAAATGACTTCAAAATGACATCCGGACATCCGAATTCACTTCTGATCGCGCTCCCAACTCCAGAATCACCATACAGAGCCATTCCCAGACTCGAAATCCCAAACGGACATCAATATCATTGAAATGCGCTTCAAGCCAAACTTAGGAAATTTCTTCAAAAATGCTGACTTCCACAATACACACTGAAACGCTCTCGGGTTATCCAAATCCCGATTCGGACATACGCCCAAGTCCTAAATCACCATACGAACCTGATGGAACCTTCTGATCCTTATTCCGAGGTTGTTTACTCAAAATTCCAGCCTTACTCAATTTCTTCAACTTAAGGCTTCTGAAATGAGAATTTTCCTTTCAATTTAACTTCGAACCTCCTGAATTTCAACTCTGACCATACACACAAGTCACAATACCCTAAATGAAGTTGTTCATGACCCCCAATTGCTGAACGACGCACTGGATCTCAAAACGACCGGTCGAGTCGTTACAAGTCTGGAGTGGTTTCGGAGTGAATTGAGACACTAAGTCTCTTAATTGGAAGCTTAAGTTGGAAAAGTCGACCGCATGTCGACTTGTGTGTAACGACCTCGGATTTGAATTTTGATGGTTCTGTTAGCTCCGTTAGGTGATTTTGGACTTAGAAAAGTGTCCGAAATGTGAATTGGAGGTCCGTATTAGAATTAGGCTTGAGTTGGCGGAAGTTTGGAATTTTGGCGATTTTGGCCTTCAGTGGAAATTTTGATATCGGGGTCGGATTGAATTTTTGAAAGTTGGAGTAGGTTCGTGGTGTCATTTTTGACTTGTGTGTAAAATTTGAGGTAAATTGGACGTGGTTTGGTAGGTTTCGGCATCATTAATGGAATCCGAAAGTTTAGAAGTTCTTTAGGTTTGAATCCGGGTGTAATTTGGTGTTTTGATGTTGTTTTGAGTGATTCGAAGGTTAGACTAAGTTTGTATCGGGTTATAGGACCTGTATGTATGTTTGGTTGAGGTCCCGAGGGCCTCGGGGTGATTTCGGGTGGTTGACGGCTTGATTTGAGTTGAGGAATTACAACTGAACTGCTGCTGCTACTGGTGTAACCGCACATGCGGAGTGGGAACCGCAGGTGCGAGCCCGCAAAAGCAAGGTAAGGATCGCAGGTTCGGCCAAGGAAGATTTGGGCAGAGGGCGCAGGTGCGATGGCATTCCCTCACCTGCGATGGCCGCAGAAGCGGACTTCGGGGTGCAGGAGCGTGTTTGGACCGCAGGTGCGATGTGACTCCCGCACATGCGAAGAGCGCAAATGCGGTCACTTGATCGCAGAAGCGAAGGCAATGTTTGTTTAAGCGGGTTTTCCTCAAAGGCGGAGCTTTGTCCGCAGGTGCGGCTCTGCAGATGCACATATTGAGCCGCATATGCAAAAAGTCTGGGCAGAACCTATAAATAGAAAACTTCAAGATTTGTCACCATTTTCATCATTTTTGAGCTTGGATTTTGGGGATTTTGAGAAGGATTTCGAAGTAATCACTGAGGTATGTTCCTTGTGCCTATTTATTTTCAATAATGGTGTTTTCCCACTGATTTTACACCTAGTTGGTGAGTTTTTGAGGTGAGATTTTGGAGATTAGGGCTTGAGAATTAGAGAGTGAATTTTGGGATTTTGGAGGGGCAAATGAGGTCGGATTTTGATAAATTTGGTATGGTTGGACTCGTGAGTGAATGGGCTTTCAGGGTTTTGTGACCTTCTTCGGTTTTCGAGACGTGAGCCAATTTCGGATTTTGGGCTATATTTTAGTAGTTTTCTTATGGAATTACTTTTAGCCTATATTGATTAACTCATCCTGTTTGTGGCTAGATTCGGGGCATTTGGAGGCCGATTCGAGATGCAAGGTCATTTCGGAGTAGGATTTCTACGCGATTGAGGTAAGTAACAGTCTTAAATCAGGTTTGAGGGCATGAAACCCGAAATTGGTATGATGTGATCAATTGGAGGTGATGCACATGCTAGGTGACAGGCGTGTGAGTGTGCACCATGAGGGATTGTGACTTGGTTTGTCCCGTGAGACTATAAAGTCAGATAGCCCATTGTTATTACTTGTTTTTCCTTGTCTTTTAGAAATTTGAGTGCCTTTTATGTTATAAACCATGCTTAGGCTATATGATATCACTGTTGGGACCCGCAACGGTTGTATATTGTTAAATTGACTGCTAACTTTTGTCTTGTACTCAGTCACCGTCTTACTTGTGTATCATATCTCTGTTCGCTCTCATTTTCTTGTTAATACTTGTTGTATTCTCTATTTGGGCTGAATATTATTATTTCTGTGAGCCCGATAGGCTGGAGATTGGATTGCACGTCACAACAAGGCTTAGGGCTACTTATATACATATATATTGGATTAGGTTGCACGCCGCAACGATATTGGATCGGGCTGCACGCCGCAGTGATATAGCTCTTGGGCTGAAGAAGCCCTTCCGGAGTCTGTACACCCCCAGTGAGCGCAGGTACCTATTGAGAGTAAGTATTGAGGGCTGAGAGCTTAGTGTATGAGCTGTTGAGATGAGTTGAGTGAATGTTGCCTTGAGATGTTGTACTTGCTAATTATTGTTTCACTTAGTTGTTATATGTTGTTGTTGTGAAATTTCTGGAAGATTTATATCTGGTTTACTTGAGCCCGAACTGATTTGACTTAAACTGCCAAATTTGAAAGCATGTTTATTCTTTACTGAAAACTTCTGAATTGAACTGTATTTACATAGCTCGTCACTGCTTCTCAGTTCTGTATTTAATTTTGTTACTTGCTGAGTTGGTTGTACTCATGCTACACCCTACACTTCATGTGCAGATCCAGGTGTGTACGGTTCTGGAGGTCGCTGAGTTCGTGCACGAGCTGATTATCGGAGACTTACGAGGTAGTTGCCGACGTCCACAATCCTTGTTTCTCCTTTATTATTATCTCTTCTCTCTTGTATTGACATTTGGCACAACCTATAGTAGACATTGTTTCTAGACTGGTCGTTAGATGCTCATGACTTAGTGACACCCTGATGTCGGGCTATTATTCCGCACTTGTGTTTTTGGGTTTTTACCCTTTTTTATGTAAACCTTCGTTTAATTTAATTGCCTTAACTCATTTATGTCATATATTGAAAGCATATTGAGAATGTCGGCTTGCCTAGTTTCACGATAGGCGCCATCACGACGGGTTAGATATTTTGTTCGTTACACCTAGGTCCGTATCTATGGGCAATATAGTCACACCAGTGACGCCGCAGAAGCGCCAACGGGAGCGCAGAAGCGAACTCCTTTGCAGGTGCGATCGATGTCCCGCAAAATCGGCCTTCGCACCTGCGTGACAGCCTCTGCAGAAGTGAGCGAGCTCTCAGGCCTCTATGGTCGTAGAAGCGACCAGGCTCACGCAGAAGCGGAGCCGCACCTGCGCTCCAGGATGTCGCAGGTGCGAGGCACTAGAAGCATACATGATCACAACCATGAAAACCATCTGAAACTCGTCCGAAACACACCAGGGCCCCCCAGGACCCCGTCCAAGCATACACACAAGTTTCATAACTTAACAAGGACTCGCTCGAGGTTTCAAATCATATCAAATAACGTCGAAACTACGAATCGCACAACGAATCAAACTTGTGAACTTTCAAATCTTCCAACTTCTAAAACTCGCGCCGAAACCTATCAAATCAACTCGGAATGACGTCACCTTTTGTAGGCAAGTCCCAAATGACATATCAGAGCTTTTTCAACTCCCGGAATCGCATTCTAGCCCCGATATCACCAAAGTCAACTCTTGGTCAAATCTTTCAACCTTTAAAACTTCAACTTTTCTAACTTTCTTCGAAATGCTTTAATCTACGGACCTCCCAATCCAAATCCGGCCGCACGCCTAAGTCCAAAATCACCATAAGAAGTTGCGGAAATCATTCAAAACCCATTCCAGAGTCGTTTACACAAAATCCAAATTCTAGTCAACTCTTACCTCTTAAGCTTCCAAAACTAGAATCCTTCTTTCGATTTGACTATGAACCATCCGATAACTGAACACGACCACGCACGCAAGTCAATACACATAATACGAAGTTGCTCTAGACCTTATGCCGCCAAACAGGACTTAAATTCTCGAAAAGTAATGGCTCTTACTGGAGGCTGAATTAGAAGCTTAAAAGTGGTAATTCTCCGCTTAAGAAAAGAAATGTAAATGACATTTTCTATGAATAAAAGAATTTACCACAAATTGCAAAAAGGTATCTTTTGGAATTCTTAAAATTAGAGAAAAAGATGAAATTAGGAGTTGTTTCTTAATAGTAGTTGAGAATAGAAAATAACGTAAGAAAATATTTTATCGAAAATTCAATAAATGTTAATGTTTTAACTAATGAAAAGCAATATGGACTTCTTGAGATGTTTTAGAAGGGCCGACTTAAAGGCATAGCAATCCAATGAAGTTTTTAGCAAGAGATCAAATCTCTATATTGATGTTCTATTCAGTTAACAAAAAAATGACTAATAAAATATCTAACTAAGGATGTTATTAATGATAAATAAGAAGACTCAAGAGGGTAAAGGGATAATGGAATAGAACGTGACATGACACTTATCTATTGTATTTATTTTCTTCTCTTTTTTGCTCTTTTTTTGTTTACTTACTATTACTAATAAATACATAGGAGTAATAATGTAATATTTAAACAATAAATATTACAAGTCTCTAATTATGATCAACATTTACTTCAAATTACTATAGTAATAAATATTGTTTTTTACAACAATGAATATTATTTATGAACAACATTTGATTTGTAGTTTTTGTTTGTATCTTTCTTCGAGTTGCTAATAACATACATAATTGCTATTTGACTTATATTATGTAATTTATTTCATTTTATAAACTCTTTTATACCTAAACTTATAAAAGGAGATGTTTCATCGTGCGAATCGCAAATTGATTAACTTGTTTTCTTAATAAAAACATGAATCATATTAAGTTCATGGCAGCTTCAAAGACGTTTAGATTTCAAAACATATTTCTTAGTTATATCTTCTACATTTATAATGATATGTAGTATTTAAATGAAGGGTGTAATGGTAATTCAATTTTTGATGGATCATTTGGTAATTTAAGTTGGACATTTGAGCTTCACACTTATGACTTATAATATAACTAGTCTCTAATCACGCGTGTTGCGTGTGTACCCCTTACCAATAAATATTTGTTATAAAATAATTAAATATAAGTTCCTGAAATAATAAATTATTTATCCTAGCTAAATCAAGAGAGGAAGAAAGCCTACCCTACATGTGAAGTCCTTTGGATATTCCGATCCATTGTAATTTACTTATATGATTTTGTATTTCGTGTAGAAGTTTGCAGTAGGAAAAATATATTGAGTTATATGTAATCCAATCGATTAAGATTAATGGATGAATTCAAGTAAATGGAAGTTTAAAAATGAAATTCATAGTCAAAGTGCCTCATAATGTTGCGGAAAAAAATTTAAAGATAATTTTACATAATTAACAATATTTTAACAGTGAAATTTCCCCCCAAAAAACGCTAGTAAATAAATGTACATGTACCATAATCAAGAGCTTACAAAAACGTCAAGTTATGGGACGATACAATATTTTTGGAATTAATTCAACAATCCAAATTCACTGATAGATTCATATTATTCTGCTGACTATATTTGACGTACTTGCAAAGAAGCAAAATTTTGGTCAAAATTCACACTTAAAAAACTTAATATATCCAAAATTACATGATTAAATAAAAAATATTGCAAAATATTTAAATTATAATCCACAAAGATTTAACAATATTTTACACATAGTCCCAAAAATAAACCTTACGAAATGAAGCACAAGGATTAGTCATCGGAAGAGAAAAAGATAGTTGGTGAAGTCTTTTGTCTGAATTATAATTTATAAGACATAGTTGCCAAAGTCTTTTGCCTTGAATTATAAGAAGTTAATGCATATTAATAAACATTAATTAGGGAAGTAGAAGAGAACCAAAATGTTTTTGTTAATACTGCATAAACGGTAAGTTCGATTTTAATATCATGTACTTGAGAAATTCAAAAATTAATTAAACTTTTTCTTCCTATTTTTTTATTACAAGAATGTTTCTGAAGCAATATATGGTTGAAAGGCAAAATGGTCATTCAACTTTACATGGCTATTTTAGTCTTTTAACTTTGACTTAAGGTCTTCACACTTATAATATCGTATGATGATCCGATATGATATATTCTTTAAATTTTTTGATAAAATGTTTATTTATTTGAAAACTACATAAAAAAATAGTATACGACAACATATAGTTAATAACTCAAATATTTTAAAAGTGTTTAAGAAACTGCGATAAAATAAAAGCCTTTTTAACTCCTCAAATAATAATTGTGCAACAAACATTAAATCATCAGTCTGGAAAATCAACACTTTCAATTTTCCAAAAAATTGAGGGAAGTCCAAAAATGGTCGTGTTTAAGACCGTTATTCAAAAACTAGTTAAAATTTATATAGTATAAAGTTTAGCTACTTTAAACCTAGGGATGGAATTGTTAATTGGATCCTGAAGTTTCAAATTTCAGGTGTTGAGTCTATTCTATACTTTGAATGACAGTTCCAAGGCTTGGCCAAATTCATAACTGCAAATATTCGATTTGAAGGTTGAAAACTTTAGCAAAAGTCTGAAGTTGAGAATTGGCCAAGCCTAAATTCAGACATAAACTCGTAAAGGACGTATAACTATAAAAGATTGCTCCATTCATAGTTCACATACCAAATTATGAGTAGCTTCCAACATATACATAGATATAGTTTATTTCTCAAAAATTATTAACTAATGCGCGCCCATTGCTACTTTTGATGTCTATGCTTATAATTACACCGCAGAAGCACTCTTCACCAGTATATACTCTACAATTCACAGGTCACTTGGAAAAATATAATCACAGCTCACTTTAAAATCAGAAAAAATATTCAAAGCTCACATAAGATACACATACAGATATACACAATCTGGGTATCTATATTTTGGGTTCTATTGGAAAGTATATCAAAAATTTCTTCTTCTTTGCACTATTCCTTTGAACCATAATGGAGTAAAATGTTTACAAAGCTTTATTCGAATTTAGAGTTCCTCCAAGTATACTGTCCTGTAAGCTTCATCATCACCAATATATTCTCAACCACTCCATAAGACATAATAAAAGATGAAAACACAATTCAAAATTGTCTGATGTACTCCTCCATTCTCATCAAAACCAAATTAGGTGTTTATTTGTATTGTTCTCTGCTTATGGGTTCTCGTCTTTGTTGATCACTGTAATGTTTCCTCTTTGGAAAAATGACGATGAGGAAGCAGAACAAAATGAGCTCAAGTAACTTGAAGCTTGAAGGTTTGAAGGTTTGCCACAACATCTCTGAATGTATTTTGGGTGAATTGGTTCGGGTGTTCGGTGGGTGGGTACAGGTATTAGGGATTAAAAATGAGAAATATGGGTTGGGGTTTAAAATGCCTCCACGTGTATGGAGGAATGAATATGTTAGTTTTGAGGGTAAATATATTTAAATGGGTAACAACAGAGGTAGAAAGTGTTCAATAGTATAACGAATGACTCATATAACTAATATTCAAGACCTTTTTCGTTTTTTTGAAATAGCATGCAAAAGCGATATCTGATGCAAATTATTCTTATCTATTGAGCATTGAGGATGCTCATGGGTTGTTTGAAAGGAATGACCCTATAAGGGGCTGATCTTAGCCGAATGTCCTAAAAATTGGTGGTATTTAAAAAATAGCATTCGGACCTCCTCTCAATTATTGTTCTCCAACATTTTTTTTACTGGGAAGTATAGGTTATACTATATTTACTCTGTGTATCTGTTACGGTGTTTATCAAATGATATGATTTTTCTCTTTAGGGATTTCTCTACTAGATTGGTAGAGTTTATGCTATATTTACTCTATCTATATGTTTAGTTGTTCATCGAAGTTTTTCAATTTTTGTGTTATTTTAACAATGTGTTTTGCAACTTCATTTTCGATAAAAACCACCCTAAACCTGACTGCTCTAAATGATCTCAAATTTGAAATAAAGTTCTCAAATACCAACACAATTAATCCCCAATCGCTAATCTAGCCAAATAACACCAAATCGAAAAGATCTACTTTATTTTGTTTAACATTTTCTAAGGCTAATACTAGAATTTTAAGCCCTTTTTACAGCAAATCACCAAATTGGTGTTTAACGATTTTTACAATAATGGATCATTAACCTTCTACTTTTAACCATCAAACAAGAATTTCAAGCTTTAACTATTGAAGAACTATGATGTTCAAGTATAAAAACAAGAATATTTCGCAAAAATTATAAATAACTAGAATATTTCACAAGGCCAATCCCGTCGGGGGGCATATGCTCTGCAATTTCGTGGAAAAAAATAAAAGATAAACAGATTCATAACAGGTAATTGAAAAATAACACAATTCCAAAAGTAATTAAAATTTAGCTATTTTTCATGTAAAGATAAAATCTGAACAAAAACATCCTTAAAATTCAAAAAAATTTCAGGATAATATGTTGGAGTTCGAATTTTATATATATAAGGTTCCAACATAATGTGTTAGAGTTTTATAATTTCCTGGAGTTCCAACATAATATGCTGGACGTTTATACGCAAAAGTTCCATAATCTAGCATATTATGCTATAACTTTTCGTATTTCAGCAAAACAATGACAATTTTTCAATGACTTTCTAAACATTGTCTATTTTTTAATTACTAATCTAAAAATTGGCTAGCCGGTGCTATTTTTATTCAATTTTTTTTTGGAGGTTCATAGCCACCGCCTTTCAATCTAAAGCCCAAATAAAACTTTAGGACCACGCAATCAGGCCCATACATTCTCAAAACCGACTTGGAAACCTGTTGTACTTTGCTCCAAAACTAAAGTGGAAAGCGTAGACTATCCACACTTCTGTCTATAAATAGAACCACCACAAAATCTATTCTCTCTCCTCTTTGTGGTTTGTGTTTCGACCAACTCATTCACAAACCCTAGCTTTTTCTGAGATCTAATTGCTTAACAAAACCAAAATCTTTTAACAATTATGGGTTCACGAAAGAGCGACTTCGGCGATGGAGCTAGCCCAGGGTATTCTCTCCATGTCTATTTTTTTAGGGTTTTGCTGCTCTTGAAAAAGTTAATTTTCCATATGAATTCTTATGTGTATTAATTAGGGTTTTGTTGTTGTTGTTCTACTTTCTGTATGTAAACAGAAAAATCTTCATTGGAGGTCTAGCGAAAGAGACGAGTTTAGGTTAGTTTTTCATCTGCTACATATTTGCAATTTAATTTTAATTTGTTATGTGCTGAGGTTTGTGTATTTTACTTAGTTTATATACACTGTTACTGTAAAGAATATTACAACTAAGCCTCCTGGGTTGTAAGGTTACCTGCTACAAGAGGTGAAAAATGACCTGATGGTATAAAAATTGCTTACAGTGATGGTGTATATAGCCTAAACTCTTAATGTTATTGTTTCTTGCTGGTAGGGATAATTCTAAGTTTCTAAGTGCTTATCTCTAATTTTGAGATGATTTGATTTGGGGTTTTGTAGAACAATTTGTGAAGTACTTTGAGAAGTATGGGGAGATAATAGACTCGGTGATTATGAAGGACAGACATACTGGTAGACCTAGAGGTTTTGGGTTCATCACTTACTCTGATCCCACTGTCGTTGACACTGTTATTGCTGAAACCCATATTATCAATGACAAGCAAGTGAGTGGTTTAGCTTCCCTTTTCCGATTTCATCTATAAATCCTTCTCAATAAGTGGCATGTGTATGTATTATCCTTCCCTATTGCTTTTCTAGGAGTCTTTTTACCTTATCATAGATTTATATAACTTTTAATATGCCTTATTCTTCACTTTTATTTTTATTTGGTGGGATGATGACATGTCTTTAGCCCTTAAATGGATAAACACGGGCAATAAGGATTCATATAACCGATCCCAGCTTGTTTGGGACTGAGCATAGTCGTTATTTTTGCTTGGTGTTTCATTACAATCAAATGGGATTGGAGAGAAACGACAACTAGAATTTTTAGTATATGATTATCGTGAGAATGTCTGTTTTATGTTCGTTTATAACAAACCTTTGATTTATAGCATAACAAGTCATAAAATTCTTCTAGAGACCATGTTTCCCAAGCGGCCCTTTTTTTCTTTGGATGTTATATATAATGCTCTGTGTTTGATTATTGTCAAATAGGGTTGGTAAGAAAGGACAACTACAATTTTTATGTATGAATGTCATGAGAAGTTCTCCTTTTTGTGTTCGTTCCTAACAAACCATCTGTTTATAGCATAATAGCAAGCCATGAATTCTTTTTGAGATTGTGAGGTTTGTTGGTAGTGTATATTTGTAACCAAAGTTCATAATATTCCTGATTTTGTGAGATTTCTAGTAGAAACCATATTCTCCACATGTAGTTTTTTTTCTTGGTGGGCGTTGTATATTTGTAACTAAAGGTCATAGTATTCATGGTATTGTAAGAATTTCTAGTAGAAACCATATTCTCGAAGCATTGTTTTTTAGTATAAACGTGATGCATGGTGGAAAGCATTTGGCTTTGAGACTTACGATATTACTCTTTGTAAGGTTGAGATTAAAAGAACCATTCCGAAAGGATCTGCTGAGTCGAAGGACTTCAAGACTAAGAAGATTTTTGTTGGTGGCATTCCTACTTCTATGAATGAAGGTGACAAATGGCTTAGCTTTCTTTTTACTAATTGTTTTAAAATCCATGTGCTTTATCATACAGTTGTGCTGAATTTTTCAGTTTTCTCAAGTATTTAATTGTTCTTTTTTCTCTTTGTGGTTAGACGAATTCAAGGGCTTCTTCTCCAAGTACGGGAAGGTGGTTGATTGTGAGATCATAAGGGACCATGTGTCTAAGCGGTCTCGAGGGTTTGGATTTATTGTGTTCGACAATGAGCAAGTAGTTGATACTGTGCTGTCAGAGGGAAATATGATTGATATGTTGGGTACCCAGGTGAGTTTTGTCCAATGGTTGTCCAAGATGTCAGATGTACTGGGATGTAACTATCTTTCAAATAGTGAATGGCCAAAATTTCTCTTCGGTTTTAAGCTGCAAATTTCAGTATTATTTCTTCAGATTTTCACACCATGTGTCTCATGTGTGGTAGTTTAAAGTTTGTAGGATTCATTTAGTGTGTATATTTCAGGGCTCAGCTGTGTCAGGCTACTGCATAGGTGATTTTCTAGGTTAACTTGCTTCTTTATTGTAGGTTGAGATCAAGAAGGCAGAACCTAAGAAACCCTCAAACCCAGCATCATCTGGTCATGGATATGGTAGTGAGTCTAGGGGACGTGGATACAATGATAGTTATGGAGGCTTTGGCAATTCGTACAGCAGTTTTGGCAGTGGCGGTTTTGGCCCTGCTTCTTATAGGTCTTCTGGAGGTATGGGTGGTAGGTTTGGTGACTATGGATATGGTGGTGGTGAATATGGTGGTAGATATGGAGACTTTGGCGGTGGTGAATTTGGTGGTTACCGTGGAGATCCCTCACTCGGCTATTCTAGCCGCTATGGCTCTTATGCTGGTGGGTTTGGTGGAGGTGCTGGTGGATATGGTGGCAGTGGACTAATGGCATATGGCCGTGGAGCTAGTTATGGGGGTTATGGTGGGGCTGGCTCGGGTGCTGGTTATGATTCTGGCCCTGGCGCTGGTTATGGTGGACCAGGAGGTTTATACGGAAGTAGGGCAGGCTATAGTGGCAGCGGCCGTTACCATCCCTATGCCAGGTAGATATTATCTTAAGCATTTCCTAGCAGTTGCATTCAGGCTCTTGGTAATGCATCTTTGGCTCAGAGTTGAGTAGATATGGGAGCGCTAGCAAGCAGACAACGTCTAGAAGATTGGGAGAACCCTAGTTTGTTCCTGCTTACTATTGTGGGACCTGAGACCCATAGTTAAAATCTCATGATTTGTCTTAGTTTAGACATTTTCTCCTTTATGAACTATGAATTAGATAGAACCTTCTCTTTTGGAGTTCTTTATGTATCTTTTGTAAGTTTGGTTTCTTTAGATGTTTGTTACTCAGGCTCGTATCTTTATTTAGTGAGTTCTTTTTTCTGGTCTTGACAAGGTAGACTGAGCTTTTTTGACTTCCTATAGATCTATATGGTGCTTGTAGCCTAGAACTATTCTTCCGTCAACCACTTACTTCTAACTTGGCTTGGTAAGTCACTTAGATCTATTCTTCCTTCGACCACTTACAGCTAAGTTGGCTTTGGTAATTCACTCAGGCATCTATTTTCGGCAACCTAGAGATCTAGTGCTTGCTGCCTAGAACTAATCTGGTATTTATTTCAAGTTATCTTTATAAATCCTGAGCTTTTTGGCTTCCTAGAGTTCTGTGGTGCTCTGCCTAGAATTTATCTTCAACGAATAATAGTTGACTTGGTTTGGCTATAGCTGGGCATGTATTTCAAGTTTACATGCCATCTGCCCAGTTAACTGTTTGAGGTAGTGTGCGTAGCAGGATCTCTTGGCCAACATCTGAATAATGTTGTTAACAACATACTTCATTTGAAGTCTTGAAGGCGAATTGTCCCCCTCCTCCGTCCCTCTAAGATTTTATAACTTTCTAGATTTAGATCGATTTGCATGCAAATTTATGGTGCCTTAAGTATTTTGAAGATAGCTTCTCTTCATCTGTGGTAGGCTTGAGGTGATGTAAATTCGTTTTTACTTGTCAGGTGTAATTTCGCAAAACTTAGTTGTTGTAAGCTGTACAATATGAAACACAGATCTTAGTTTTCAATGGTGATGGCTTGCCATCTCCGAATGTTATCTCTTGTTTTAGTTTGGTGGAATGCAAATATGATCTTATTGAACAGCTTTTGAGTAACAACTATGGTCTATCATCTATCAAACAGAAACGCTATTTCCATGGAAACCTGCGTTTCTGTTTGGATGCCCTGCTCTCTTCATTTCACATTCTTCTTCCCCAGGTAAATGATAAGTTGGAAGAGACTTGAGACATTTGATGATGACCTGACTGCGCTACAGTTATGTTAACTCATTCTTCTTTCGTTTATCGATGTTCCTTGTGGTCTCGTTGGTTTCTCTTAGCTAGTAGGATTTTTCAAAAGCTTAGTTCCGGGCTTGAAGAAACAGAAGTTCCCTCCACCCTCCAATTTCTGAAGTAGGTGGTTAATTAATGCTATTGATTTAGACCTTTGTTGTTTGATTTAGATGCTATTGAGTTGGAATGTGTATCTAATGATCTCATTACTTTGTTAGCCCTGTTGAGCATATTAATAAAAGAAGACTTAATACTAATACGGGTCTAGTTAACAGCAAATTGCCATACGAGAAATTTTCAGCGTGTATTTTATCCTGTTAATCTGCTATCAGCTTGTAAGCACTATTAACTTGGTGCTTCGTCCACAATGTGAATAACCGGATAAATGTGCTATATTTTTGTTGTAAGATACAAAACTACTATTTGTGTTGAACTTGCAACATGAATTATATGGGTTATATGAGCATGTTTAATGTATATAGGGTGTTAAATGAACGTGGTAAGTCAGATCTGGGGTGTTAATAAGAATTAATCAACGTAAACTAAATATCGTGTTGGTCGTTTGGTTAAGAAAAACTAAAGCAACACAGCTGTATTCGCTGAAGCAAAAAATGTCACCAAAGCTATACCTAGGACAAAGCACAATTATGAGATGTCAGTAGGTGCTTCCAAAATCACTGCGAAAAGGAAAAAGAAAAGCAATTAAATTCAAATGTGAACTGGGCAGCTTCTCGATTGGAGTGTGTCATTCAAATCTTCTCTATGTCGTTCCAGATTTTATTATTTTGGTACGGCATTTTCTCGATCAAGCTAACTTTTATTGTTTTAGTACTTTTATGCTATCATTATAAGTTAAGTTAATCTGATCTCTCTATGATTAAAACGGGACGGAGTTAGAATTTGAAGTGTATGGATACTGTATTTGTCACTAAAATTTTAATTTATTTTAGTTGGTGGATTCACAATTAAATATCTATAAATATTTAATGAAGTCTTTAATATAAACACTAAACTTGAGTAAAAGCTACAGTGTTTTTCCGAATTGTAGCTCCCCTCATGTTAAACGGCAAAGCATGTGCTTTTTAAGGTAATCATAATAATGCTATTATCTAAATCATAAGTAAATGCAATTCCGTCCCCACCCTCCATTCTGTCCCCTCTTCGCTTTCTACAATCCAATATTTATGGTTTTCTTTCTCCGTCTAAATCCTAATTCCTTCCCAATATTCTGCAATACATTGTCCAAGGGTCTTCTTGTGGTAAGCATTTAAATTTTATGATATGTAAATTCATAAAATAATTTAAACAATATTAAATTTTAGACGATAGTCCAAATAAATATTGTGATTAATACAACTGGATTAAGAAGTCCAGATGTATTGTGCTAGTCTATCTGGTTGGACTACTAATTAAATGATAAGCCTGCTACATTAGTCCAAGGTCCAAATGATTATTAGCTCATCTTAAAACCCCGACTCTTGCCATGTATCAAGTGATGTGGTAATCCAAGTCAAAAGAACAAGCCAATAAAATCATTCCACATGCAA
Source organism: Nicotiana undulata (assembly GCA_005239495.1). Taxonomy (NCBI): domain Eukaryota; kingdom Viridiplantae; phylum Streptophyta; class Magnoliopsida; order Solanales; family Solanaceae; genus Nicotiana; species Nicotiana undulata. The sequence continues at coordinate 17,217 of ML289164.1, forward strand.
AGTGATGTGGCAACCCAAACCAAATAAATGAGCCAATTAAATCATGCCATATTCAAGAAAGGTGGCATACCAAGTCAAATCAACAACCAATAGAGTTGTGCCAAGTGTCTAGATGGTATCGGTCCGTTCAAACGGACCAATCAAATCGCAGAGCCACAACTGTCCCTAAAACTATAAATAGAGGTCTTAGAAGACACTAGAAGTGATAACAAGAAGCAAGAAGCGAGCTTGTGGATCAAACACCGAATTTTCTACTAGCTACATGTTTCAACACTCAAGCTACAAGTTCAAGATCAAGAACAAAGGCAAATCAAATACCAAGGTGTTCGAGTTCAAATTACTTGTTCGTGATCAAATCCAAATCCAAGTTCAAGAAGAAGATTCAAGGCCAAGCTTTACAAGTCGTTGAGTCAAATCAAAGTCGAGTTCATTAAGATACTATACATTCTTGAAGAATCAGAGGAATACCATAGAGATTGTAATACTCATTGTTTATTGAAATCAAATACTACATTTGTTACGCAATTTCTAGTCTTGATTATTTAATTTTCTCTACGTGAAAGTTTGTTGTTACAAATTTCTAGCACGCCCAGTGGGACCATCTCTACCTCTCATCTCTTCAATTACCAATTCAAGAACACTGAAATGGCTCCTAAGAAGATCAACTTCAAACTCACTACTGCTAAGGCTACATATTCCAAGTTTTCCTCTAATGTTGAAAACTTGTTGGATGTTACTGTGGAAAGCATAAGACCTGCCACTAGGAACAAAGCAAACTTGCTGGGACAACAAGCATTTCAAATGTTGTCTGCATCAATTCCTATATTTGATTTTTGATTCTGAAAGAGGGCAAGATCATTTTCAACTGAATTGAAAGAAGGAGCGAACATTGCTGAAATTGAGAAGACATTGGATCTACTTAGCCCGTCTAGATCTAAGAATCTCGTCACACAAGATGATGATGATGATGATGATGTCTTGATCTCTTGATCTGGTCCAATTACTCCACGTGATTTGTTCTACCCAAAGTATGGTGTAAGAGAAAATTCATCCTTTGCTCCCGCCCGTCTAGATCTAAGAATCTCGTCACATAAGATGATGATGATGATGTCTTGATGTCTTGATCTGCTCCAATTACTCCACGTGAGTTGTTCCACCCAAAGTATGGTGTAAGAGAAAATCCATGTTTTGCTCCACCATCCACAATGGTTATCCAATCAATGATAACCAATATTTCAACTGTTGAAGAACAACTTGTAAATTTAAAAAAGGCAATTAAGAGGTTAACGAAGCATATGCAAGATCAAGATTCAAATTGTCAAATTGACAGATAGAGTTGAAAGCATGATGGAGGGAGATTCAAGTCATGCACGTGAAAAGCTCCCTATGATGCAAGATAAAGGAGACTCATTTGCAAGGCAACCAACAACTCCTAAAGAACATCAAATTTCATATGATAGAGTTATTCCCATCAATTAATTAAAAGACTTCATAATGAGAATCATCAAAGATAAGCATGATTTTGCTGCGAAGTTTTCTCTTGCATATGCGAAGCCATACACTGCGAGAATTAATAGTTTGAAGATGCCTCCAGGTTATCAACCCCCAAAATTTCAACAATTTGATGGTAAAGGAAATCCAAAGAAACACATTGCACACTTCGTCAAAACTTATAATAATGCTGGAACCTATTGAGATTATCTTGTCAAATAGTTTGTACGCTCCTTAAAAGGAAATGCTTTTGATTGGTACACTGATCTCTAGGGTGATTCCGTTGATAGCTGGGCGCAACTTGAACATGAGTTCCTCAACCTTTTCTATAACACAAGGTGAACTGTAAGCATGGCTGAACTCACCAACACACGTTGATGAAAGGATGAACCGGTCGTGGATTTCATCAATCGATGGAGAAATGCAAGCCTCAACTGCAAAGACAAACTTAGTGAAGCTTCAAGAATAGAAATGTGTATCCAAGGAATGCTCTGGGGACTTCGCTACAACCTACAGGGTATCAAGCCTAAGTTTTTCGAAGCATTAGCTACACGTGCTTATGACATGGAGTTAAGCATGTCTTCAAGTTGAAATGAAGGGCCACCTATCTATGAACCTCGCAAAGTGAAGGATAAACAAGAAATAAAGAAAGGAGGCAAGTTTGTGCTGAAATCTGAGAGCAAAGAATCAATGAATGTTTTGCCTCGCCATTAAAGGCCACTACAAAAGTGAGTAAGAAGCAAAGTGTGAAGACGACGTCCTTACAAGATAAAACGGCCGAAAGTTAACTCTGAAGGATATGCAAGCAAAAGAAATCCATTCTTGGACTCTGATATTCCAGCAATTTTTGAAGAACTCCTTGAGTTACCTGAAATGAAGCGGCCGGACGAAGTAATCCAAATTATTGCAAGTACTATCGGTTGATTGTCCACCGTATTGAAAAGTTCTTTATATTCAAGGATAAAGTAATGGACTTGGCCGCTGAAGGAAAAATCTTGCTCGAGGATGAGAAGGAAAGTTCGAATCACGTCTCTGTTACTTTTGGTTCACTTGATCCCATTGTCCTTTGCAATTTTGTCGAAGTACATGAATGTGATGGCATCCAAACTGCATCACACCAAACATGATTAAATTTGGTGACTTTGAGCCTATCGATGTGAGCAAACCATTGCTTCTACCTATAGTGAATAAAGTAATAGTGGAGGAAAGATCTCAAGAGGAAAGTGAATCATGTGATGGTCAAACTGATGATGAAGGTTGGATTTTTGTGACTCGGCATAACATTGCAAGACAAATTCATAAAGGGAGTCAAGTAAGCAATTGACTAGGGGAACAATGGTGAAAAGACGCAAGAAGAAAATGATAATGAAGAATTGGAAGGAAACAAAATGGAGGATTCGTCCATAGACATTGGATGAATTCCTGCCAAGCTGGTTACACACGCAAGCTTCCCATCAATATATCAAGGCCTCATGTTGTAAGGTAGATGAAGAAGGGACAAAGAAGGAAGATCCATCATTGCTGCCACCTCCCTTGTCTAAAAACTCACTGAGCATCTCTCTGAAGAAGTGGACATTAGTGATGCAAATATCACATTTACTAATGATGATATTTTGCTTGGTGAAGCACATCATAATCGTCCCCTATTTGTGGTTGGCTTTGTGAGGGAATAAAGAATAAGTAGAATTTTGATCGATGATGGATCCGACGTCAATATTCTCCTAATTCGTACTATCAAAGAGCTCGGCATACCAATGGATGGACTATGTGAAAGTTGTTTGATGATTCAAGGGTTCAATCAAGGAGGCAAATAGCTATAGGGGCCATCAAAATTAGAAATCAATATGGGAGATATGCGTTTGAGCGCATGGATGTACGTGATCGACGCAAAGACCTCATATAATATCTTGTTAGAAAGGCCATGGATACACGAGAACAAAGTGGTTTCATCCACCTACCATCGTTGTTTTAAGTACTGTGAAGATGGGGTCGAAAAAAATATAGTTGTTAATGATAAGCCCTACTTTGCTGATACAAAAGTCTACTTAAAGAATTATGTCTCAAAGGAGGTTAAGGTTGATGACGTGACGCCGACCAAAAGTGTTGCAAAGAAGGCTGATGTCAAAACTGGAAAGGCAAAGGTTACAGTTGAAAAAATAAAGTGTTTTATGATATAAACAAGATGAATGCGGCATCTTCAAATAAGAAAGTGACTCATATTCTTCGCTATGTCCCAAATGCAATGAAGGTTGAAGATCCATCTTCTGAACTGCAAGGTAATGTGTTAGGAGGCTTGACCCTTCATGTCAAGCAACTTGATGTAATTAAGTCGTCCACAAGGTTTCTTAAAGGGTTTGTCCCTTCCTGCAAAGCGCATAGATGAGGGCTTTGACCCAAATGCCTACAAGTTGTTAGCAAAAGATGGGTTTGATCCCAATGAACCATCCAAGTTGGGAAAGCTCCCACCTGAAGCTTCAAAACCTACTCAAATGAGGATGATGGAGAAAGGGTACCCCCTAAAACAATCACCTGAAGGTTTGGATTACAAATAACCCCCGCCAATCCGTATGTCCATTAAAAGGGCACATTGTAACTACATTACTCCTAAAGAAGTGTCTACGACGCTTAATGAGAAGCCTTCTCTGTTTGATCGACTTAAAAAAACTAAGGACCTCATTATTTGATAGGTTGGGACCATTGAAGAAGGAACACAAGCGTCATGGAAGTAATATAAGGATCCAAGCACTTGTCATCGCTAAAAGGGAGATTTTGACATCATATTGCCCGAGTTTAGTTCCTTCTAAAATGAGGCGAGAGACAAAACTTGTAGTATCATGTGGTAAGGTCCTCAAAGCAAAAGCTCATACTATAGTCCATACTAAATAACGTGAGGAAGATGAAGAAAGTGTGGGGTCATCATATCATATCACTATTCATGACGAACAAAGTCCTTCATCTCGTATGGAAGTCGAGGAAAAGTGGATTGATATTCATTTATGCCATCACATATCTTTCAGTGATGGTGATCCTCAAGAGGATGAAGACGCTAAAGATGCACCACCTGAGCTTGAAGAAGGGGATAAAGACATGTTGTTTATGAGTTGTAATTGTGACTCGTGGCTTCACAAAAGACGAATACCAATCTTGCAAAAAGGTACATTGATTACTCTTTTATCTTGAGATTGCTTAAACTCTTTGATTCTAAGGGTGGAAAATGGGCGAGTCGGGTAGAATACAAGCGGGTCGAAAATGAGTAATTCAAAAAACAGATAAATTATCCGACCCGATTCTTTTGATGCTTCTGGATGGATTGAGATTTTCTATTCTGCTTCTTTTACTCTTCCTTTTTCTCGTCCTGAGTATCAAGGCCAAGTCTTCTCGATCTTTACCATTTTAGGATTCTTCAAGAGTTGATGTGGATTATATTTCCTTAACTTTGTTGGCATCCCCGTGGATATTTTCCAATCTATCCCATATATCTTTAACAAAGAGGATATTTTCTCATATTCTTCTTCACTAATCGCGCAATAGAGCATGTTGATTGCTCTAGAAATTGTTTGCATAATATCCAACTGCTCTTTTGTGCAGTCAAATATGGATGCCCTTTTTACAAGCTTCTTTCCATCACTGTTGTTCGGAATAAGTCTTGGTCCGTTATGAATAACTAGCCAGGCTCTATAATCTATTGATTGAACATAAACCTTCATTCTTTCTTTCCGATGGCTATAGTATTGACTATTTAAGTTCGGTGGCCTTCTTGTTGAGTAACCCTCTTGAAGTACGGTTCCAGTAATTTGATGAATTTCCATGGATCTTTTCTCACTTGTTGTTAAGTAAAAATAAATATGTGAGACCTGCTCTGATACCAATTGAAAGTACAAGGGGGGGGGGGGGATGAATTGTAGCCTTTTTAAATTTCTAGTACTACTCTTCAGACCTAGTCGACTTATGCGGAGATAACCTACACAGAACTGTAAGGCCTTTCGATTTAAACAAGTGTTAATCACAATAAACAGTAAAGGAACATAGTATAATATGAAAGTGATAATGTAAATGACACCAGAAATTTTTATACTAGTTCGGAACCAATGTGGTATCCTAATCCACTCCTCTTGGGTTGCAAGAGTGTTGTCTTTTAGAGATTTTTGTAAATTGAATTGAGTACAACCTTTGTGGTTTTCAGCGATCACCACCAACGTTGACATGGTTGGTTTTCACTCTCTCACCAACAACAAACAATAGTTGGTTTTCACTCACTCACCAACAACGACCCTTTGGTTTTCACTAGCTCACCAAAGAAACGAACAATGGCACAACCTCTCTGTGTTGACCCAAAAGGTCATCTTGCATTTTAGAACCCAATTCGGTGTTTCGAAGCCTTCAAAACCTTATTTTATTTCTCCCCAATTTGCGTGCACAGTCCGGGCGCGTTTCCGGAAAGTCTTAATGTGGAAATTTTAGAAAAATAATAATTTTAGCCTTTAAAAGTTGATTTTAGTTGACTTTGGTCAACATTTTGAGTAAAAAGACCTGGACCCGTGTTCCGACGGTTTTGGTGGGCCCGTAATAAAATATGGGACCTGGGCATGTGCCCGGAATCGAATTCCGAGGTCCCTAGCTCGAGAAATGAATTTTTGATGAAAATTGTAAGACTGCAATTCTAAGGATTTAAAGAAAATGATTAATGTTTGATCTCATTGGTATCTGACCCGTATTTTTGTTCCGGAGCCCGGTACAGGTTTGATATAATATTTAAGTTATGTCGGTGAAATTTGGTAAAAATCGGAGTTGATTTGATATGATTCAGACCTTTGGTTGAGAAAATAGAAGTTTTGAGACATTCTTGAAAATTTCATGCAATTTGGTGCTAAATTCGTAGTTCTAGGTATTATTTTGGAGATTTGATCGCACGAGTAAATTCGTATGATATTTTTGGACTTGTATGCATGTTTGGTTTAGATCCTCGAGGGCTCGAGTGAGTTTCAGATAGGCTGCAGAGTGATTTGGAACTTAGAAAATTTTTGCTGGTGTAACTGAACCTGTTGCAGGCCTTTGATCTCGCATTTGTGAGATCAGGTATCGCAATTGCGAACCTGTAGGTTCCACATATGCGAGGCTTTCATCGCAATTGCGAACCCTGTAGGTTCCACATATGTGAGGCTTTCATCGCAATTGCGATCAAAAGCCGGGCCATGCAATCTTCGCAATTGCGAGGATTTCTTCGCATTTGCGAGGTAAGCTGGGAGGGGCAGTGATCGCAAATGCGATCGATTTGTCGCATTTGCGAAGGATCATGTTCACAATTTCGATCATTCCTTCACAATGCGACGGTAGCGGAGATGTGAGGGTTCTCTCATTTGTGATGGCACCTTCGCATTTGCGAGCTTCGCAATTGCGAAGCTCATGTCGCAAATGCGACATCCGTAGCTGGGTAAAAGGGACTTAGACGGGATTTTTCATTCATTCTCCCATTTTTCAAAACCTAAACCTCAAGAGGCGATTTTCCAAAGGCCAATTCTTTCCCAAATCATAGGTAAACGAATTTTAACTCACTTCTTTCAATCTTTCACTTTTTTTAACAAAATTTCAACCTAAAATCAAGGGTTTTCATGGGGGAATTGGGATTTTTGGGTAGAAATTAGGGATTTCAAAATTTGGGGATTTAGACCTCAAATTGAGGCCAGATTCCAAAATCAATTATATATCCAGGCTCGGGGTGAATGAGTAATCGAGTTTTGGTCCGAATTTCGGGTTTTGACCAACCAGGCCCGGGGTCGGTTTTTGACTTTTTAGGGAAAATATTGGGAAACTTATAATTATGTATTGGAATTGATTTCTTTAGTGATAACTGATGCTGTTAAGATAATTATGACTAGATACGAGTGGTTCGGAGGTGGAAACTAGAGGAAAAGCAATAATTGAGCTTTGAGTTGGCCGTTGGATTGAGGTAAGTATTTGGTCTAACTTTGACTCGAGGGATTAGGAATCCCCGACTTAATTGCGATGTGAAAATTTATGTGTGTGACGTATAGGTGAGGTGACGGGTAACTATGCATCGCCAAATTATCTGTTTAGCCTGTTCCCTTCCCTGTTCCTAATGTATTGTCTTCCTGTCTTAGTTGCTACATGCTTATTAGTGCTTCCATGTCTAATTGCTTCTCGTTAGATGTTGTTTTCTTTATTGAAGGTATTAATTATTCCGTAGTTTCATTGTATTACATTGCTGGTTTAAGTTGGTTCATCGATGTTTCATGGTATATTTTGGTTGGTCTCGCTGTGCAACATTAATTGAGTGAAATTTCATAATTGTATAGCCTTCTGTTTGCTTTGGTTTGAGGCTTAAACATAGTTGAGGGTTTTGAGCTAAATTGTGAAATTCCTGTTCTTATTGTGTGACTGGTACTGATTGTCTGGTGGGATCGGGATACACACCGCAACATGAGGAATAAGGGAGAGTTTATGAGGATGAATAAGGGCGAATGTGAATATTCGATGGGATAGGGTTGTACGCCGCAACAAAGGGAATACGGGTAGATTGAAATGGAGTAATAAGGGTGAATTTTCATGTTGATACTAATATTATTTGATATGGTGGGATCAGGTTGCACGCCGCAAAATATACATACTATTTACCTTTAATATAATTGTACGGAGGAATAAGGAAGAATCGGTGGGATCGGGATCCCCGCCGCATCAACATATGTGTCTATTTATTATTCGTTGACTGTGTAAATTATTCAATGATTTCATATTTCGTTTAAGGATTGGTTATAGATGGATACAAATGAGACACTAAGATTAAGTATTTATTTATTCATGTAATTTACTGCTTAAAATTTTTGTTCTCCTTTTCCGTCTTATTATTTATGGTTCATACTATTCATATATATTGTGAGTGTCCCGCCGTAGCCTCGTCACACATTCATCAAGGTTAGGCTCGACACTTACTAGTACATGGGATCTGTTGTACTAATACTGCACTCTGCACCTTCCGTGCAGATTTTGGAGCTGGTAGTGGCTGATCGAGAGGTCGGTTGCAGACATTTCATCTAGGAGACCTAAGGTAGTTCTGCTGACGTCCGCAGGCCCTGGTGTCCCCTTCTTCATTTCTACATTTCTGTTATTGTTCGTTTCAAACAGATGTAATTTCTTTCAGACCAATATTTGTAGTAATTCATAGTATGTTCGTGGATTGTGACATCAGTTTCTGGGTGGTAGTAGTAAGGCAATAGTTCACAAGTAAAGCAGTATTTATTTATTTTCGCAGTTATGATCACTTGTTTTAGCTTGTTTACTTGTATTTAATGAATTGTAAAAGAAATTGGTTAAGGAATATTGGCTTGCCTAGCGAGTGTGATATTAGGTGCCATCACGGTCCCGTTGGTGAGAATTTTCGGGTCGTGACACTCTCGGACACACTACCTCACCAATATTTTTCTGGCTCTCTTCTCTCATTTGTGTACACAGTAAATCTGAAAGTGAATTACAATGCTTGTTAAGAGTAGAATAAAGAACTTGTAGTTGGATAGACAACTGTATAGAAGGTTGCGTATCTTCTTCTTTCCTAGTCTCTCGTTTTTATAGTCTTCAATAGCTTCTGACCGTTGGGCTTGATTTCGTTGATCCCTTGATTTTGATAATATTCAATCAGAAGATTTGTTCCTTTGATTGAGTAGATACCATCGTGACTTCCTATTAATTCCTTTGCTCAATTTCATTTGCACCTTCATACTAATTTGAAATCCTTCTACCAATCATTGAATTATTGAAATCTATTCCTTATGTATTGTACCCATTGATTGATGATGTGTCTTACTAATGAACTCAAATATATTCCCAATTTGCCGTTATTTTAGATCCCATGCCTTAAGCTCCTTTGATTTCTTTCCTTGTAAAGTAGACAATATTATTGTATATTCATATAATGAGAGCTTTCCATGTGAAGTGTTGTCAACCATGCATCAGTATATATAGAATTTTTCTTCCTTGAAAGAGCTTGGTGATTTTCTGCCTCCACATTCTTAAGTATGATCCCTTGATTTACTCCTTCCAAGATATAGCTTGTAGTAATTCATTCAACAGCTTCATTTCCTTAGTATTGTAGCAAATCTAGCACTGTCATACCACACTCGTAGCAAGTATATCTCTTTCCTTCTACGTGATATATTATTGTCATAATAATTATTCTTCCACTTGAACTCTTTTTTCGTATGTACAAGTATTTGCTCTTATTTAGATAACCCAAGAGAATTTCAAGATCCTCTTCCTTTGCCTTTGGATCTTGAGTATTGTGTTCAATATGAAGATCCCAATAACCATTTATTATCTCCACGATTATGAACATAGTTTCCTTTCTTGATCTTGAAAAATAATCTCTTTCCATAATATAGATTGTACTACATCCATAATATATTTTTCTTTCCATAGAAAATATATTCTTCTTATATTGTAAATATTCCTTTATTGATCTTGTAGTATCTTTTCCATATAGTATCTTGCACAAAATAATAGTTCTTCTCCACAATTTTAGCAACCTCCCTTTCAAGATATTTAAGAACTTTCCTTCCATAATTTTCGTAGAGTCTTCTTATGATATTGTAGTAAACCATTCAATATTTGAAATATGCCTTTCAAATATTATTCCTTCCACGAGTCTTGGAGATTGAATCTCTAAAAATAATTTTCCTCGATAAATTCATCACATGATATTCTCTTTCCTATATTTGTTTGGATCTTTACCGGCATCTTCTTTCATGGATAAACCTGTGCAAAAGAAAAATTAGCACAAGTAAAATACTTTGATTAATAATTATATTGATTTGTTATCATCAAAATTAATACGTGAAATCTTGAAACTAACAATATCTAACTCTTAAACATTTCCGTTTTCTCTTTGAACTGAAGGTAGCAGAACGTGCTCTTTCCCGGTGGGATAATGATCATTCAGGAAATCTAATGATTCAGAATGGAAAGGTGATTTTGCACATAAATTTCCAGTATCGAAGGAAAACATGCATTTGCAAACATCGGTGGATGCAGTATAAGTTCAATCTTTAAGGTTCTTAGCATTCCCTAGCAGACAAAGGTGAAAAACATTTAGGTTTATTTCGGATAGTATATGTACTAAGTTAGCTGAATTTGGTAACCAAAATGCCCTAAGTAGCATCTCTATGGCATGTAATATGACTGGTTCTTAGTAGTACTACTATGAGTAATCCAGTTTCTCAAAAAAATAAAATAAAGTTCTTAGTATTGAACCTACTATATTTTTAAAGTTAATTTACAATAGTAGATTTTTACATATAAATTAATACTTCGCACAGAAAGTACTGCAAAGCAGCATCTGCCCATGTTTGCAAATCCAGAAGTCACTATTTTCAGCCAGTTGGTGAACACTGAAGACGAAACTGTTAGGACGATAAATCCGACAACAAAAGAGAAATCTATCAAAAGAGACACAAATATTTAAAATGGTTCGGTCAATTTACCTACGTCCACGATCGGAGATGAGCAATCCACTATATAAAAGAGAGTACAAAATATCGAAAGAGCAACCTCACGAAGAGGCAAACACAAGTGACACACTAACACTTGTTCCATAAAGTTCTCCCCTAAACTCTGAAACCATATATAGGAACATAAGGATTGTTTGTTATTACTTGATGCCATTGGAAATGAGCTCAGCATGCTGATAAGTACTCCTAATGGTCCTATATATTTAGTCGTTTTGGCAAACTGAGTTTGTTTAATTTTCTTTTTTGATCCAGTTAGTAGAGTATTAATTAAATGAGACGTTTATAAGAGAGACAATGGCAAAAACTTATAAGATAGATAATATGGACCAAAGAAAGTATGAGGGCATAGATGTGGTCAGGGGTGAAAGAGAATTTTCATCAATTGGATTAAAAAAAAAATACATAAAAAATCAAGAAGATTCAACAACTAATTTAGATATATAAATAAACTTTTAACCTAATATACACAGTGTAATTTTCAGCAAAGTGATTTCGAATGAACTTAATTCTGCCACCCTGGCTTCGTCCATGGATGTGGTAGCTCTTTGATATTTCTTCCTAATAATATTTTCTCGTGTTATGGTGGTTAGAGGTTCCAACTGTCGAATTGCTTTTCTTTTTTTAATCTTTTTGGGTGGCTTTACATTTTTAGATTCAAAAAGTAAAATATTTTGGCAAGAATGTTCAATCATGTCTACTTGCATATGCAAAATTAAAATTTAACATATACCAAATCTCTAAACAACTAAAGTAACAACAATATTTTTCCCAGCACTTGTTGTCAAAATGATAGCTTGAGAATGAAGTATGAGGAAATAGGATAGCATAGTCACTTACAAATTGCAATTAGGAAAATCACTCTGTTCTTTTTATGTTTTCTTTTTCAATTAATTTTTTCAGGTTTTTTCTATGTGGTATAAAGAAAGCTTTTATTTGCAAATCTAAACTTATAATTGTAACGACCCGACCGGTCGTTTTGAGAGTTAGAGCCTTGATCCCCTATTAACTGCTTTTCCCGTATCTTATTCTGCTATTTTGGGTTGCCGGAAGGGTTCGTGTTGAGTTTTTGAAAGGAATTGAGACACTTAGTATCTTATTTGGGAGTTTAAGTTGGAAAAGTCGACCGGATGTCGACTTGTGTGTAACGACCTCAGATTTGAATATGGTTCTGGTAGCTCCGTTAGGTGATTGTGGACTTAGGAGCGCGTCTGGAATGTGATTTGGAGGTCCATAGTAGATTCAGGCTTGAATTGGCGAAAATTGGAATTTTGGCGATTTGGTCGGAAGTGAATTTTTTTATATCAGGCCCGGAATGGAATTCCGGAAGTGGGAGTAGGTTCGTAGTGTCATTTTTGACTTGGGCGTAAAATTTGAGGTCATTCGGACGAGATTTGATAGGTTTCGATGTCGTTTGTAGAATTTGGAAATTTCAAAGTTCATTAGGCTTGAATCCGTGTGTAATTCGTGTTTTTGATATTGTTCGATGTGGTTTGAAGGCTCGACTAAGTCCGCATGATGTTTTAGAATTGGTTGGTATGTTTGGTTGAGGTACCGGGGGCGTCAGGTGTGTTTCAGATGCTTAATGGATGAAAATTGGACTTAGGAGAAATTCTGATGTTGCTGGTGTTCTGGTGTTTCGCACCTGCAGCGGGTAGTCCGTCGGTGGCCTCGCAGAAGCGAGCCTAAGGTCGCAGGTGCGGATTTTAAAGAGGGGCTCAGGGATCGCATGTGTGAGGTAATATTCCGCATCTGCGATGCCCGCAGATGCATCTATGCAGCGCAGGCGCGATGAGAGACCGCAGAAGCGGACCATTGTCCGCAAGTGCGCACTCGCAGGTGCGGTCGTCTTTTCGCAGATGCGTACCTAGGGAACTTAAGTCATTTCCGCACCTGCGAGGGATTTTCCACAGGTGCGGCATTGCAGGTGCGACAGTAGGTCCGCAGATGCGGAAATCGTTGGGGTAGAAAAGGGGCAGAATCGAGGGTTGTTGCTCATTTCACACAAATTCGATTTTGAGCTCGGGAGAAGGCGATTTTTCGAGGGTTTTGAAGAGGAAAACCTTAGGTAACGATTCCTAATCCTATTTTGATCACATTTCATTAATCTATTGTTGTTTTCTTCATTTAATCAAGGAATTTGAGTGAGAAAGTGGGAAATGGGGGAAAAAGTTCCCCAATCAAATTTATGAGTTTTGAGTGGGATTTAGGCGTTGGATTTGGATGATTTTTGTACGAGTGAACTCGTGAGTGAAAGGGTGTTCTTATTTGGTAACTTTTACTCAATTCCGAGGCGTGGGCCAGTGGAGGCTTTTTGGGCGTTTTTCTATTTTCTTGCCTTAGCTTTGATTTCTCTAGCTAGATTAGTTACTTGTAGCTATATTTACGTTATGTAATTGATTTGGTTAGATTTGGGCCACTCGGAGTTGGATACTCGTGGCAAAAGCGTGGTTTCAGCTTGATTGAGCTTGGTTCGAGGTAAGTGGCCTGCGTAACCTTGTGTGAGGGAACTTCCCCTTAGGATTTTGGTACTGTTTGATATATGAGCGCCGTGTTCGTAAGTTGACGAGTACGTACACGTGCTATTTGTTGTAAAACTTCATTTTTCACTAAATCATAACTTGTTTTTCCTTGTTTAAACTACACTAGCATAGGTAACTACCTTGTTTAGATTAGAAAAAGCATGCCTACGTGTTTTGATTGTCTATTTAAACTCTGTGCAGCATATTTAGTGAAATTTCTTGTTAATTTGGTTTGAACTTAGCCTAAACGGTAGGTTTTCTTGCTGTAACTGTTGTGTTTATGGGTTGAGTTGTATATTTACTTTGGGACTACGGAACAGTATTCCGGGAGATCCCCCTGTACTGCATATTTACCTTGGGGCTACGGAACGGTATTCCGGGAGATCCCCAGCACTGCATATTTACTGTGGGACTACGGAACGGTATTCCGGGAGATCCCCCTGCACATTTACGTTTGAGACTACGGGGCGGTATCCCGGGAGATCCCATGTTGCTATTACTGTGTTCTGAGTTGTTGGTTTTCATTGAATTCTATTCCTGCTGGATTTTTGTATTGATATTATTGTAATATTTCTTCTTGTCTTATTTCGTTATATTTATACCAGTAGGGCCCTGACATGACCTCGTCACTACTCGACCGAGGTTAGACTTGGCACTTATTGGGTACCATTGTTGTGTACTCACACCCTTCCTGCACATGTGTTCGTGTGCAGATCCAGGTATCTCTCGTCCGCCTCAGTATTAGCGCAGCCGCAACAGCCACCAGACACTTCAAGGTATATCTGCACGCGTCCGCAGATCCCCAGAGTCCCCCTCTACCTTTACTCTGTTTTACCTCCTTATTACTTTAGACTCTGTGTATAGTAGACAGTAGAAAGTTACTCGTAGAGCTTCTGACTCTTGGTTCCAGGTTTTGAAAAGTGTTGTGTATAAATTTGCATACTGATCTTACTTGTATATGCCGAGCGGCAAAACTTAGTAGTTCCTGCATTTATCTTCTTTACTTCTGTTATTTCAATGTTAATAGGCTTACCTAGTCGTAGTGACTAGGTGCCGTCACGACATCCTACGGAGGGGGGAAAATGGTTCGTGACAATAATGATATTATTTGCAAAAGAAAACATTTTTCTTTGGGGTAATATGCTTGACAAAGAGAGAAGGAACCGGTGTGTAGATTCGTTCCCACCAAAGCCAATTTAAGCTCTCCTTTTTCTTCATCCCATCATCTCAAATCCATCGCATGAATATACAATTTATTCCAATCCTAAAAGGTCCAAATTAAACCGCTATGTCAAAAATGTCTTAATATTTTTAATATGAGGGATTCATTTAGCAAGAAGATGAATGTCGATGATTGTGATATTAATTAGGTTTTCTTTACGGTATATTTTATTTTCTCTTTACTTTTCAGAGTTGTGGTTACATGTATATTTTTGGTGGACTGAAGATGAATGTTGAGCAATGGTTTTAAGATTGAAGATGGATGTTGACCAATGGTTTTAAGATTGGGGGTTACGGTGGTGGTGGAAAAATTCTACAGTGATGAAACAAAATTTTTGAGAAGATTTTGCTATAGACAGGACTGCTCTACCACCACTAACAATAGCATTTCTTGAATTCTACGGAGAATCAAATCTCTGAGTTAATTTTGATGCGGACCCCTCAACCCCCATAATGAAATATGTTATTGTCGAAGAAAGACCTATTGGATTGGGTGGATTGGGGTGAAGGTGGCGTTAAGACCTACATGAGAGGCACTAAGAGCAGGATGAAGTTTCGAAGATTAAGAAGTGTAGTTCCAATATGACTAGGGAAAAGACTAGATGTTAATGCAATACAACATCTCTCTTGATACACTTAATGTGCATTAATTTTATTTAATGCTTACAAATTTTGTGATGTGTTTACCTTATGGGCTACAATATCGTTCTTTATCTAACACTCTAAGAAGTTCTTGAGTATTATACAGACTTTTAACTTCACATAATACTATTTTTTATATTGGTAAGGGTTAATTCAATTTAATAAAATATTGACCATGTGTTTGCAATACATTACCTTGGATCTTGACACAAAAAATTATTTACGATATGAAGAAAAGATAATTCAAAGTTCTAAAATCTTTAAAATGTTAAAAAGTTAGTCTTTTTCATATACATATTGTGTATGTTTTTCCACAAAATTGTATTTTTGTCTAAACCAACATACTATTATGTATTCCACCATAATACATTTTAAGGAATCAAAATTTTAGAGGCCTAAGGCAAAGGTTGTATTAGCCTTCTCCTGTAGCCACGCATGTCGTCCATTTTCTTGTGTGGCGATTGGCTTTTCTTTTTTTCTTTTTGTTAATTGTGTATTCATAATTCCTTCGACCACTTTGTTGGAATAAGCTATATCACAAGCAGAGGCTAACCTACATATACTATTGGGTCACCGGAGCCTATAAACTTTGGCAGAAATCTTATACTATGTATATGTATATATCTTGAAAAATATCAATTTAAATCACTTGGGACTTTAAATATTAAAATTCTTTTGGGGTACTGGTTGAATAAAATATTTTGCTTCCGTCGCCTTAAAATCCTGAGTCCGCTTTAGGTCATAAAGACAGGTTAACATTATTTGTCAGCTTAAATCTATTAAGTACCATGTTTAATTGCGATTACGATTAATTCCGGAAAATCTTGAAAGAATAGAACAATTCATGACATTCATGCACATTTTTCCAGTTGATATTACTGTTGTGTTGCCTTTGGCAGGTTTCCACGTAAACGTTTATGGATTGCGGGACTGCTTTCTTAAAATAGTACTAATTGACTTGATATCATTTATTTATAATCATTACAAATGTATTTAATCAATCCCCGTGATAATTTGTGCACAAAGTGGGGTGGTGGTTAACCAGCTTTTTGCACTCTCAATGGTATCGTTTGGATAGATAGCTGTACAAGATTTGTACACATTCAAGTTTCTAAGTGAAATGATGCATATCCAAGATTTTTAAACCAGCTTATATTTTATTCTTTTAAATATAGAATTACAGTGTGATTTGGACCGTAATGAGCACCATATATAGATAGTTGAATAAGGTTTAAAAAGTGTTGCAACCCCCTCTCCCGATGCATACATGAATTATACAAATAGCTGTATAAGGAAAAATATGTTATGGCACGTGGCCACTCAAGAAGGGGACACGTGGAACCCAATATGGGGAGGATCGAAGACCGGACACAGCTATTCTATTTGTCACCGGAAGAGATAACGATCATAAAAGTATTAAATGTTCTGCGCCCGGATACATTTAATAAGGAATATTCGACGTCAGCAACGGCCCGTCACAGAGAATTTGACATTTATGTTCACCATACGTCTTCATCAATGCTCCTCATAATTGACATTAAAGAAGGGCATGATCCTAATACCTTCTTCATAGCTGTAAATAATAAGCTCAGTGATCATTGGGGAGACACGAATTTTCTGGTTAAACTTACACTGTATTCTATACAAAGTTTAATACAATTTTATTTACTTGCTTTTTGTTCTCTCATTGCTGTGCCCCGAAGCTTTGTTCTTGGAACTGTCGTCTCTGCTGTTTCATCTATATTTCAAGGCTAAGTATTATACATTTCTTCAATTGTTATATTATTTCATGATCAAATTAATTCACTTGTCTAGAAACCACGTATAAATTCAACTGTATCGCTGCACGGGTAAACAATAGCTATATTCATTATTTTATTTTTCCTAACCGATATATATAGATTATACACTAATTACACACAGTTATCCACATATTATGCATGGATTATTT
Organism: Nicotiana undulata; assembly: GCA_005239495.1. Classification (NCBI taxonomy): domain Eukaryota; kingdom Viridiplantae; phylum Streptophyta; class Magnoliopsida; order Solanales; family Solanaceae; genus Nicotiana; species Nicotiana undulata. The sequence continues at coordinate 34,556 of ML289164.1, forward strand.
ACATACTATACATCCAGGGGCGGATCTAGAGCATTGTCTACGGGTCCCCGGAAACCCAGAATTTTTTGCGTAGACTCTGTATTTATATTAAGAAATTCATTAAATATTTATAAACATCTAACTGTGAACCCAGATATTATTGCATATTAATTTAAAATTATTGTAGAGACCAATAAACCTCAAATCTTGAATCTGCCTCTGTATATAGGTTTAAGCGATTGAGTGAACAACTATTTAGGTTAATTCTTCTGCATTTCGGCCTGTGGTTGTTTGATAATGGATTGCTAGACAGGAAGGGATGGGCCAACAACTGAACAAAGTAGTACAACCTGGTGCATATACATGATTATATAGAAGCTGCAAGCAATAAGAAGTTATTCCAGAAAAAGAAACAGCATTGAAGTGAGAAGAATAGAATGTACCAGCTATTGTTCATTCTTTTGTATGAAAATGCCAGAAAGTCTTATTAATTGCTTGGTGGTTGTATCATATAATTATGGCTATTTAATTTGACTACTTTCCATCATGAGTTCATGACTTCTTGAATTCTATAAACCTCTTTTATCTAATCTTTATTCTAATAGTTAATCGAGTTTACTGTATAATATCGGATTATATATATATATATATATATATATATATA
>ML289165.1:9711-22237 GCA_005239495.1 Nicotiana undulata
TAAATATATATATATATATATATGTATAATTCGTAAAAATAATGCCAAACCTCTCAACCGTTATATATCACAAGGAAACCAGCTAAAACAACCAATACTCTTTCTAATATAACCACAACAATATCTGACGACAATTCAATAAGGCCAAATAGTCATAGAAACAATAATGAAGATATAACAATTAAGATAACGATCAAATAAGTGGGGAACGAGAAAGGGGATCATGTTTAACAACCAATTTGGGTGGTGCATAGATACTCGTCACCACACCTATACACCACGCCCATGCATTTCACATAATAAACAAGTGGGGAGTCCTATTCCCTCAAGCCAAAGTTAGACCAAATACTTACCTCAATTCCGCAGGCCACTCACTGCTCAATTATTGCTTTTCCTGTTGAATTCAGCTCTAACTTGCTCGAATATAATCACAACTGAATTAATATCATTAACTAATGCTAAAGGAACTAACTTTGTTGAAAATATAATTTTTCCTAAGTTTTCTCAAAAAATTGAAAACCCGACCCCGGGCCTGCTTGGTCAAATGTCGGGATTCAGACCAAATTGCGTTTATCCATTCACCCACAAACCCAAATATGCTATTAGTTTTGAAATCTGACCTTAATTTGATATAAAAATTCAATTTTTACAAAACTCCCTAATTCTACCCAAATCCTAAATTTTTACCATGAAAATTCTTTTTTTTTTGCTTAAAAAGTGATGCAAAATAGTAAGGAATTGAAAGAACAAGGTTTGGAATTGATTACCTATGAATTGGGGATGAAGATTGTTGAAGAAAACTCGTTTCTAGGGCTGGAACCTCGAAAATTTTTAGAAGAAAGGGTTCTGCCCAGTTTTAATTTGATATTTATATTAGCTGGGTTGGGCAACTGTGCGATCGCGGGTAATTATATGCGATCGCACAGGGTATTGGAAATTTTAGCACTTCGTTCGCATGGGTAGGGGTGCTATCTGGGTATTGGCCTCCCCTCCCCCCAGGCCTGATTTACTCAGTGCGATCGCGAAGGGTACTGTGCGTTCGCATAGCACAGCTGGATGAAAGCAGTGCGATCGTGCTCCTGGAGGTGCGTTCGCACAGTGTACCAAACAGGGCCTCCAACTTTACTCTGTGTGATCGTGGACTTGCCTATGCGATCGCACAGAAAAAAAATACCTGGACACCAGCAATGAAAAACCAGAAGTTATCTTTAAGTGAAAAACACCCCGTGGCCTATCCGAAACTCACCCGAGTCCTTGAGGATCTAAACAAATCATGCACGCAAGTTTAAAAATATCATACGGACATGATCGTGCGATAAAATAATGAAAATAACATGCAAAATCTATGAATTAAACCCCCAAACTCATCATTTTCAACAAAAACTCTTAAGGTTCATAAATTCTCAACCGGTTGTCCTAATCACGTCAAAAAAACTTCGTTTTTCACCAAATTTCACAGTTAACCTTTACATATCATTACAAAGCTGTACCGGGCTCCGGAACCAAAATACAGACCCGATACCAATGATTTTTAGCATTATTTCTTTTCTTTAATTCTCAAACATTTCAGCAAAATAATTTCTTTCAAAAATTGATTTCTAAGGCTTGGGACCTCGGAATTAATTTCCGGGCATACGCCCGAGTCCCATATTTTACTTCAGACCTCTCGGGATCATCGAAACACGGATCTGGATCTGTTTACTCAAAATATTGACCAAAGTGAACTTTTATCAAATTTAAATTTTAAAAATCACTATTTCTCATATTTTCGCATAAAAGCTTTTCGATTTCACGCCCGGACTGTGCACACAAATAGAGGTATTTAGTTTTAGTCTTTTTATGGTTATTAAGCATGGAACAGAGTCTAATTTAATAAAATGACCCCTTGGGTCATTTGTAACGACCCGACTGGTCATTTTGAGCTCTAGCACGTCGTTCAACGGTTGGAAGTCACAAATAGCTTCATTTCATGTATTATGACTTGTGCGTATGGTCGGAGTTGAAATTCAAGAAGTTCAGAGTTAACTGGAAGGAAAATTGTAATTTTAGAAGCCTTAAGTTGGAAGAATCGACTAAGACTGGAATTTGGAGAAAAAGACCTCGAAATCAGGATCTGAAGGTTCCAACAGGTTCGTATGATGATTTCAGATTTTGGCGTATGGCCGGATCGGGTTTTGGATAACCCGGGAGCATTTCGGCGTATATTGTGGAAGTCAGCATTTTTGAAGGAATTTCATAAGTTTGGCTTGAAGCGCATTTTAGGGATATTGATGTTCGTTTTGGGTTTTGAGTCTAGGAATAGCTTCGTGTGGTGATTCTAGAGTTGGGAGCACGATCGTAAGTGAATTCGGATGTTAGTAGGTTATTTTGAAGTCATTTGGCTATAGATAGAAATTTTAAGGTTTTTGGAGAAATCCGACCGGAAGTGAAAATTTTGATATCAGGGTTAGAATGTGATTCCAAAAGTTGGAGTAGGTCCATAATGACGAATATGACATGTGTGCAAAATTTGGGGTCAATCGGGCGTGATTTGATATGTTTCGGCATCAGATGTGGAAGTTTAAAATTTCAAAGTTAATAAAGTTGTATTTTAGTGCGATTCATGATTTTGGCATTGCTTAATGTGATTTGAAGCCTCGAGCAAATCCATGGGATGTTATCAGACTGAGTCGTGTGATTGGACGAGGTCCCAGGGGCCTCGGGGTGTGTTTCGGGGTGGTTCCGGGTCATTTTTGAGTGATTTGCTGTTGCTGTTTGATGGTGCATCTGGTGTGAAATGCGATCACGGCCATTGTTTTGTGATCGCGAAGAAGGAAATTTGAAGGCTGGATTTTTTGTCTGTGCGATCGCAAGAAGGGGTGTGCGATCGCATAGTGCGCCTTGGGGCTGCTGGGTTGGCATGTGCTAACGCAGGATCGAAGCTGCGATCGCGGAGAAGGATTTTGGAGGGAGCTGGAAAAGGCATGTACGATCGCAGGCATGCTTGTGCGATCGCGGAGAAGAAATCTGGGCAGCATACTTGGCCTGTGCGATTGCGGCTAATTGTATGCGATCACACAGAAGGTTTACCTCGGCAGTGTCCTAATTTTAACGGGATTTTAACCAATTCATCACTTCTTTCACTTGGTTAGGGCGATTTTGGAGAACTTCAAAGGTTGATTTTAATCAAGCATCAACAAGTAAGTGATTCCTTCTCATTCCAAGTTAAATACAAGGTTTATGCATGGATTGAACATGAAACATTGTGGAAAAATTGGGAATTTTGAAGAAAACCTAGAAATTTGGTAATTTGAATTTTAGCCACGAATTGAGCATGAATATTTGAGTAAGTTATATATTTGAACTAGCAAAGCTACGGGTATAGTTTATCTTCGAGAAATTTCGGAATCCGGGCACGTGGGCCCGAGGGCATTTTTGTCAATTCAATTTTGGTCAATTCACTTAGTGGAGTTGGAAAATTATATAATTTGAATTTGTTACGAGTATTAAAGTGAATTCTCATTTCTTTGCCCGTTATTTGGTAGATTTGGGGCGTTGTGCATCCATTGGATTCGTCGGAAGGGCTTGGAAGCCGGTTATGGACTTTCAGAGCGAGGTAAGTCTCCTTTCTAACTTTGTGAGGGGGAATTGTCCCCATAGGTGAACCAATTGAATATGTGATACTATTTTTAGGGGATACGTATCCACGAGGTGACGGGAGTCCGTGCATAGCTACTATTATGCTTATGTCCGGGTAGCGTAGGACTCACTAGCATGCTTTACTTGTTGTACTTGCAACTTCGTTGATAATACGAGACTGTCTAATCTCATTGAATTAGTAAATGAATAATTAGGTAGGTTAAACTTCATTTTCTTAATCATGTAATAAGAGAATGCATCCTTCTTCGGCTAAATATTCCCTGATAAATTCTGGACTTACTACTTGAATGGGCCTATTTATGTGCGGGTACCCGAGTCGCAGGTATGATTCGCGAGCGGGGTAACTCTATAATTCATATGTAACCGCGTCGCATGTATGATTCGCGAGCGGGGTAAATCTTCCTACCACACTCTTATGGGATCGGGCCGTTCGCCTCTGCAGGATTTATTTACCACACTCTCATGGGAGCGGGTCGTACGCCACGACGAATTTAAAGATACATCTATGGTTCGGGTCGTTCGACCCTCGGCAGTGCACAATGTACTTTTATGTTGGATCGAGCCGTATGCCTCGGCATTTCCATTCCTATGTACTTACTATCCCCATTGAATCGTGCGTAATGTTTGGCTAGAAGCCAGTGTACCTAAGGGTTTTCCTTAAATTGAAGTATAATAACCTTTTGGTGAAGCCGTATCTATGTATATGTTTGGGTTACGGAAGTAAATTGGGAATTGAGAGCTGAATAAATTGTAAGGAAGGGATCGTACTGTTTAATTATACCCGTTAGATATATATACTCTTACTTTGTTTCGTATTGATTCATTTCGTTGTTATACCTGATATTAATTGACTTCCAACAAGTGTCTAATTTGACCTCTCGTCACTACCTCTCTGAGGTTAGGCGGGATACTTACTGAGTACAAGTGGACCGCGAAGAATAAACCGCGGTCGCGGTGGAATTTTTCCTTGAAAAACCTTTCTCTGAACCTCACCACCGCGGACCGCGAAGAATGGACTGCGGCCACGGTGGACTTTTCCTTGAAAAGACTTCTCTGAACCTCACCACCGTGGACCGCGAAGAACAGACCGCAGCCGCGGTGGTCACTTGAGCTTGCCTTTTTTGTTGTTCTTGGTACTTGGGCATGATCCACTCCTTTTTGAGCAGATTTTTGACGGTTTGTCATCCTTTTTGGCTCAATCCTGAAACAAGCACAACATGTCAAAATTTTGGGCTATTTTATGTACAAATGTATCCAAAACTTAAGCAGTTAGAGTATAAAATAAGGTAAAATCCCTAGTCATCAACTCCCCCAAACTTAAGCTTTTGCTTCTCCTCAAGCAATCAAAGTAAGCCCCACCCTTTTTTTGAGTAATTTCAAGAAAATTCGGCTTTCCTAAGGTAACCTCCTCTAGCATAAATTGGGACTAACAATTGTCCTCAATGCAAATGAATCACTAACAACATTTGACCCTTTTTAAAACCATGGATTCAAGTGCGACGCAAGAGCATCAAGAGTTGACTCGACTCATCAATGAAACTCTTACTACCACTTTGATCATTGTGGAACCCAAACTCATACTCCTCAACTCTCCCTAAGCACCTCACTTTAGAATTGTTACGTTCAGAATGAGGATGATGGGAGTTCACTCATCTCTCTCAAAGGAAAGACTCAAGTCTGGCTCAAAGTACCATAGACTTGCCCCTTATGTGAGTCACCACTAATGTAAGCTTCATTCAACTAAAGATCATATAGGGCTTTAGTGGGAACATGATGAAGGCTTGTGGTTAAAGGTAGGAAACATTTGGTCAAAGTGAGTTCAATCTTCCCTAAAGCACTTCATTTGTTTCACATTCTTTGACTCCTTGAGTAAATTAGCTCTTTCTGAAGGGTTGGAGAGACATATTGTCACACCTTTTTGTTCTTTCAAAACAATTTTTTTTCTCCTTTCTAGGCTTTCCACACCTTTAATCACATTTCTTTCATTGACTCCCTTTATTTCTTCCACTTTGTTCATTCTTTTTGGCTTTTTGATTTTCTCTTTTCTTTCTTTTTCAGTGCCTTTCCTTTTCTTTCTTTTGTACCTTCTATTTCACTTTGTTGCAATTCCTCGTATCTCCCCCAAACTTATGCTTTTGCCTTGTATTAAGGAAACATTTTGGTGCCAACAGAGGGTTAAAATGGGTAAAGGCTTGTAACATGGTTTTTGAAAGAAAAAGGTCTAAGGCTCAAAAGGGTTGACTAGGAAAATTGTCACTGGTAGGCTATGTAAGTGTTCAATTCACTATTTGGTTCAAGGAGAGCCTATAATCACCTCTTAAGTCAAAATTCACTTATGATTTCGCCTAGACAAACATTCAGGGCAAGTTCTAGACTAATGGCACGGGACTTGGACTTACAATTCAAACTCTCACACTCAAGCTATGGGATCGCTAAAGAAACAGAGTCGGGGGCTCACAACGACTTTAGTTATGCTTTGAGCAACACAATGGTCCCGAAAAAACACTTGATAATTATCGGCCAACACAAGAGTCTCAAGATCACAACTTTCACCATCCTACACACAACGATTTGTTTTTTACCATAGGATCAAAGGCAAATGTGTTAGGCCCAAGTGAAGCTTTGCTTGCGACACCACTATTCACTAGCATTAAAAAGAAACAAAAAGAAAAAAATACTCAAACCCTAAGGGAAGTTGTCACACCATCCATCCTCGGGAAGAGCCACCCGGTTCACACAAATTCCACCTTTGGAAAGAACCATGGGCATTAAGAAAACCAAAGACTTATTGTACGCGAAAAATTCAAAACAAGAAGCTATGACAGAAAAATAAGAAGCTATAAAAAGGGAAAAGGCAGAAAGTGAAATGAGTGAAATAGAATGAATATGTACATGAGGGGTTTTAGTCAAATATACATAAGGGGGGTGAATAAATACATTGGAAAGTAACTTTATATACAGACCCAAAAGTGAAAAATACTAAAGTTATTTACATACTCAAAATCAAAATAAAGCATAATAAAAAAAAATATTGTTTGAGACAGTTATCCAATAAAATCAATCAAAGTAGGGCCACTCCCCCAACTTAAAGTTAGCATTGTCCTCAATGCTAACTTAGCAAAATTATCTCAAAAACCTCAATGCTAACTTAGCAAAATAATCTCAAAAACTGTAAGGAGAAAGAGAGTAAGGAGAAACTCCCTATTGGCCCTCTGCCTGTGTGGGATCCTCAGTGCGGATCCCGGTGTCTGTAGAATGTGGGGGAACCTGTGACTGGTCCCCAGAGCCCTGTGCCTCCGGCTAGACCTGGTACTGGACTTGCACCTTCTCTGTAGTCTGGGCCTGTGCTGGTGGGTTTGCAAACTCTATCACCAAGCCCTCTGTACGGGGAAACACTCTCCTTTTCTTGGCTGGCCTCTAAATCTCTAGCTCTCGCTCAGGCTGGGCAGCAGGGTCGTGAAGAAACAGTTCCAATCGCAGGTGATCCTCCTTTAGCTTATCAACCTCCTTCCTCAACTCCTTCACTGACTCCTTTGATGCACGGGTCTTCTTTAGCCTCTTCTTCTCCTTTGTCAGTTCCTTTAATGCCTTCCCGTGGGAGTCAACATCATCCAGAATCTTCTTCTACTTGTCAAGGATTTTCTTCTGGTTGGCCAGAAGTTCCTTGAGAGAATCCTTAACTGACTGGGGCACCTGTGGTGGAGGGGGAGCAGCCTAGGGTGCCACAGATGTAGAAAGTACAGATAGCTTAGAAGTAGCTGCCTGCATCCAGTTGTTGATACTGGCAAGTGACTGGCTCAATCTGTAGGAAGTCAGAGGATATGCCCGGGATGCAGGAATGCCTGGATCAGCTGAAGTGGAGGGACCTGAAGCACTCTGTGGGATGGATGGCTCGAGCTGAAAAGGTTCCACTATAACCCACTGGATCTTCAGACTGGCCAGTGGAAGCAATGGACTTACCCTTGAACTTATTGATCTTTGGGTTATCATCACTCTAAAGATCGTACCAAGAGAACGGATCTTTGGGCTTCATCTTTGTGTCAAAATTCCTCTTTTCTGCTCCTTGGTCCTCAAAGTACATGGTCATGAAGTTTGGGAAGGGGTAAGCTCTATCACCTTCATTTACCACCCGGTTGATGACGGTGGACATGACATTCCCAACATTAATCAGGTACCCAGCCAATATAGAAGTAATCAACACAGCCTGCCGGAGAGGAATAGAGTTTTCATGGAATGTGGGGTCTAGCCGGCTACACACAAATGTCTCCCAACCTTTGGCCTCAAAATTCAACGTGATCCTAAAAATTGTCTTCCCAAATTGCAACCAGTCAGGAGTTTCACCTGGGATGGCCAAGTGCTCCGCTAGCCAATGACGGGCCTCATCACCCGCACCAAATATTTCTAGGTACTGTGTCTCATATACATAACCAACCTCCAGATATACATTTAATGCCGCCCTATCAAAAGGCACAGTGAGATTCCTCACCATGGTTGCCTTGGAGTCCTTCTTAAGAAAGGCCAAATTTGTGTAGAACTCCTTGACAAGATGTTCATTGGCGTCTGGCAAGTAGCAAGAGAAGTAATCCCGCGAAGAATAGACCGCGGCCGCGGAGGATTTTTCTTGAAAAACCTTTTTCTGAACCTCACCACCGTAGACCACAAAGAATGGACCGCGGCTGCGGTGGACTTTTCTTTGTAAAGACTTCTCTGAACCTCACCACCGCGGACCGCGAATAACTGACCGCGGCCGCGGTGGTCACTTGAGCTTGCCCTTTTTGTTGTTCTTGGTACTTGGGCATGATTCACTCCTTTTTGAGTAGATCTTTGACGGTTTGTCATCCTTTTTTGATCAATCCTGCAACAAGCACAACATGTCAGCTTTTTGGGCTATTTTATGTACAGATGTATCCAAAACTTAAGCAGTTAGAGTATAAAACAAGGTAAAATCCCTAGTCATCAACTCCCCCAAACTTAAGCTTTTGCTTGTCCTCAAGCAATCAAAGTAAGCCCCACCCCTTTTTTTGGGTAATTTCAAGAACATTCGGCTTTCCTAAGGTAACCTCCTCTAGCATCAAATGGGACTAACAATTGTCCTCAATGCAAATGAATCACTAACAACATTTGACCTTTTTTAAAACCATGGATTCAAGTGCGACGCAAGAGCATCAAGAGTTGACTCGACTCATCAATGAAACTCTTACTACCACTTTGATCATTGTGGAACCCAAACTCATACTCCTCAACTCTCCCTAAGCACCTCACTTTAGAATTGTTACGTTCAGAATGAGGATGATGGGAGTTCACTCATCTCTCTCAAAGGAAAGACTCAAGTCTGGCTCAAAGTACCATAGACTTGCCCCTTATGTGAGTCACCACTAATATAAGCTTCATTCAACTAAAGATCATATAGGGCTTTAGTGGGAACATGATGAANTAAAGCTAGCATTGTCCTCAATGCTAACTTAGCAAAATAATCTCAAAAACTGTAAGGAGAAAGAGAGTAAGGAGGAACTCCCTATTGGCCCTCTGCCTGTGGGGGATCATCAGTGCGGATCCCGGTGTCTGTAGACTGTGGGGGAACCTGTGACTGGTTCCCAGAGCCCTGTGCCTCCGGCTAGACCTGGGACTGGAATTGCACCTCCTCTGTAGTCTGGGCTTGTGCTGGTGGGTTTGCCAACTCTATCTCCAAGCCCTCTGTACGGGGCAACACTCTCCTTTTCTAGGCTGGCCTCTCAATCTCTAGCTCTCGCTCAGGCTGGGCAGCAGGGTCGTGAAGAAACAGTTCCAATCGCAGGAGATCCTCCTTTAGCTTATCAACCTCCTTCCTCAAATCCTTCACTGACTCATTTGATGCACGAGTCTTCTTTAGCCTCTTCTTCTCCTTTGTTAGTTCCTTTAATGCCTTCCCGTGGGAGTAAACATCATCTAGAATCTTCTTCTACTTGTCAAGGATTTTCTTTTAGTTGACCAGAAGTTCCTTGAGAGAATCCTCAACTGACTGGGGCACCTGTGGTGGAGGGGGAGCAGCCTAGGGTGCCACGGATGTAGAAAGTACAGATAGCTTAGAAGTAGCTGCCTGCATCCAGTTGTTGATACTGGAAAGTGACTGGCTCAATATGTGGGCAGTCAGAGGATATGCCCGGGATGCAGGAATGCTTGGATCAACTGAAGTGGAGGGACCTGAAGCACTCTCTAGGATGGATGGCTCGGGCTGAGAAGGTTCCACTACACCCACTGGATCTTCAGACTGGCCAGTGGAAGCAATGGACTTACCCTTGAACTTCTTGATCTTTGGGTTATCATCACTCTGAAGATAGTACCAAGAGAACGGATCTTTGGGCTTCATCTTTGTGTCAAAATTCCTCTTTTTTGCTCCTTGGTCCTCAAAGTACATGGTCAGGAAGTTTGAGAAGGGGTAAGCTCTATAAAACCTTCATTTACCACCCGGTTGATGACGGTGGACATGATATTCCCAACATTAATCGAGTACCCAGCCAATATAGAAGCAATCAACACAGCCTGTCGGAGAGGAATAGAGTTTTCATGGAATGTGGGGTCTAGCTGGCTACACACAAATGTCTCCCAACCTTTGGCCTCAAACTTCAACGTTCTCCTAAAAATTCTCTTCCCAGATTGCAACCAGTCAGGAGTTTCACCTGGGGTGGCCAAGTGCTCACCTAGCCGATGACGGGCCTCATCACCCGCACCAAACATTTCTAGGTACTGTGTCTCATATACATCATCAACCTCCAGATATGCATTTAATGCCGCCCTATCAAAAAGCACAGTGAGATTCCTCACCATGGTTGCCTTGTAGTCCTTCTTAAGAAAGGCCAAATTCAAGTAGAACTCCTTGACAAGATGTTCATTGGCGTCTGGCAAGTAGCAAGAGAAGAAATCCCGCGAAGAATAGACCACGACCGCGGTGGATTTTTCTTGAAAAACCTTTCTCTGAACCTCACCACCGCAGACTGCGAAGAATGGACCGCGGTTGCGGTGGACTTTTCTTTGAAAAGACTTCTCTGAACCTCACCACCGCGAACAGCGAATAACAGACCGCGGCTGCGATGGTCACTTGAGCTTGCCCTTTTTGTTGTTCTTGGGCATGATTCACTCCTTTTTGAGTAGATCTTTGACGGTTTGTCATCCTTTTTGGCTCAATCCTGCAACAAGCACAACATGTCAGATTTTTGGGCTATTTTATGTACAGATGTATCCAAAACTTAAGAAGTTAGAGTATAAAACAAGGTAAAATCCCTAGTCATCAACTCCCCCAAACTTAAGCTTTTGCTTGTACTCAAGCAATCAAAGTAAGCCCCACCCCTTTTTTGAGTAATTTCAAGAAAATTCGACTTTTCTAAGGTAACCTCCTCTAGCATCAATTGGGACTAACAATTGTCCTCAATGCAAATGAATCACTAACAACATTTGACACTTTGTAAAACAATGGATTCAAGTGCGTCGAAAGAGCATCAAGAGTTGACTCGACTCATCAATGAAACTCTTACTACCACTTTGATCATTGTGGAACCCAAACTCATACTCCTCAACTCTCCATAAGCACCTCACTTTAGAATTGTAACGGTCAGAATGAGGATGATGGAAGTTCACTCATCTCTCTCAAAGGAAAGACTCAAGTTCGGCTCAAAGTACCATAGACTTGCCCCTTTTGTGAGTCACCACTAATGTAAGTTTCATTCAACTCAAGATCATATAGGGCTTTAGTGGGTACATGATGAAGGCTTGTGGTTAAAGGTAGGAAACATTTGGTCAAAGTGAGTTCAATCTTCCCTTAAGCACTTCATTTGTTTCACATTCTTTGACTCCTTGAGTCAATTAGCTCTTTCTGAAGGGTTGGAGAGACATACTGTCACACCTTTTTGTTCTTTCAAAACAATTTTTTTTCTCCTTTCTACGCTTTCCACACCTTTAATCACACTTCTTTCATTGATTCCCTTTATTTCTTCACTATGTTTATTTTTTTTGGCTTTTTGATTTTCTTTTTTCTTTCTTTTTCATTGCCTTTCCTTTTCTTTCTTTTGTACCTTCTTTTTCACTTTGTTGCAATTCCTCGTCTCTCCCCCAAACTTATGCTTTTGCCTTGTGTTAAGGAAACATTTTGGTGCCAAATGAGGGTTAAAATGGGTAAAGTCTTGTAACATGGTTTTCGAAAGAAAAAGGTTTAAGGCTCTAAAGGGTTGACTAGGAAAATTTTCACTGGTAGGCTATGGAAGTGTTCAATTCACTATTTTGTTCAAGGAGAGCCTATAATCACCTCTTAAGTCAAAATTCACTTATGATTTCACCTAGACAAACATTCAGGGCAAGTTCTAGACTAATGGCACGGGACTTGGACTTACAATTCAAACTCTCACCACTCAAGCTATGGGATCTCTAAAGAAACAAAGTCGCGGGCCCACAACGACCTTAGTTATGCTTTGAGCAACACAATGATCCCGAAAAAACACTTGATAATTATCTGCCAACACAAGAGTCTCAAGATCACAACTTTCACCATCCTACACACAACGATTTGTTTTTGACCATAGGATCAAAGGCAAATGTGTTAGGCCCAAGTGAAGCTTTGCTTGCGACACCACTATTCACTAGCATTAAAAATAAACAAAAAGAAAAAAAGACTCAAACCCTTAGTAAAGTTTTCACACCATCCATCCTCGGGAAGAGCCACCCGGTTCACGCAAATTCCACCTTTGGAAAGAACCATGGCATTAATAAAACCAAAGGCTTATTGTACGTGAAAAATTCAAAACAAGAAGCTATGAAAGAAAAATAAGAAGCTATAAAAAGAGAAAATGCGGAAAATGAAATGCGTGAAATAGAATGAATATGTACATGAGGGGATTTAGTCAAATATACATGGGGGGGG
>ML289165.1:22565-34784 GCA_005239495.1 Nicotiana undulata
ATTTAGTCAAATATACATAAGGGGGGTGAATATATACATTGGAAAGTAACTTTATATACAGACCCAAACGTGAAAAATACTAAAGTACTGAAATAGTAAAGTTATTTACATACCCAAAATCAAAAGAAAGCATAATAAAAAGAAAATATTGTTTGAATTATACAGTCATCCAATAAATCAATCAAAGCAGGTCCACTCCCCCAACTGAAAGCTAGCATTGTCCTCAATGCTAACTTAGCAAAATAATCTCAAAACCTGTAAGGAGAAAGAGAGTAAGGAGAAACTCTCTATTGGCCCTCTGCCTATGTGGGATCCTCAGTGCGGGTCCCGGGGTCTGTAGACTGTGGGGGAGCCTGTGACTGGTCCCCAGAGCCATGTGTCTCCGGCTGGACCTGGGACTGGAGCTGCACCTCTTCTGTGGTCCGGGCATGTGCTGGTGGGTCTGCCAACTCTATCACCAAGCCCTCTGTACGGGGGCAACACTCTCCTTCTCTTGGCTGGCCTCTCAATCTCTAGCTCTCGCTCAGGCTGGGCAGCAGGGTCGTGAAGAAACAGTTCCAATCGCAGGTGATCCTCCTTTAGCTTATCAACCTCCTTCCGCAACTCCTTCACTGACTCCTTTGATGCACGGGTCTTCTTTAGCCTCTTCATCTCCTTTGTCAGTTTCTTTAATGTCTTCCCGTAGGAGTCAATAGTATCCAGAATCTTCTTCTAGTTATCAAGGATTTTCTTCTAGTTGGCCAGAAGTTCCTTGAGAGAATCCTCAACTGACTTGGGTACCTGTGGTGGAGGGGGAGCAGCCTAGGCTGCCACATATGTAGAAAGTACAGATAGCTTAGAAGATGTTGCCTGCATCCAGTTGTTGATACTGGAAAGTGAGTGGCTCAATCTGTGGGCAGTCAGAGGATATGCCCGGGATGCATAAATGCCTGGATCAGCTGAAGTGGAGGGACCCTGAGCACTCTCTAGGATGGATGGCTCGGGATGAGAAGGTTCCACTACACCCACTGGATCTTCAAACTGGCTAGTTGAAGCAATGGACTTACCCTTGAACTTCTTGATCTTTGGGTTATCATCACTGTGAATATCGTACCAAGAAAACAGAGCTTTGGGCTTCATCTTTGTGTCAAAATTCCTCTTTTCTACTCCTTGGTCCTCAAAGTACATGGTCAAGAAGTTTGGGAAGGGGTAAGCTCTATCACCTTCATTTACCACCCGGTTGATGACGGTGGACATGACATTCCCAACATTAATCGGGTACCCAGCCAATATAGAAGTAATCAACACAGCCTGCCGGAGAGGAATAGAGTTTTCATGGAATGTGGGGTCTAGACAGCTACACACTAATGTCTCCCAACCTTTGGCCTCAAAATTCAACGTTCTCCTCAAAATTGTCTTCCCAGATTTCAACCAGTCAGGAGTTTCACCTGGGATGGTCAAGTGCTCCGCTAGCCAATGACGAGCCTCATCACTCGCACCAAACATTTCTAGGTACTGTGTCTCATATACATCATCAACCTCCAGATATGCATTTAATGCCGCCCTATCAAAAGGCACAGTGAGATTACTCACCATGGTTGCCTTGGAGTCCTTCTTAAGAAAGGCCAAATTCGTGTAGAACTCCTTGACAAGATGTTCATTGGTGTCCGGCAAGTGGTAAGAGAAGTAATCCCACCCCTTTCTCTCCTTGAATTGTCGTTTTACATTGGGGTTGAGTGGCAATAGATCCTTTATGATGAACCTGCACTCTAGTATCAGTTTTCTCTCTTTCCACCATTCCCGGAATTTATGGAAGGCAGGATCACTCACGAATCTGTCTTGCCACACCACAGGATTCCTCGTTCTCTCAACTCCCCCAACTTGGGTTTCACCCCCTGTTTAGGGTTCATCTGCAGCTTCTTCATCTCCGGAATGTTCCCTTGACATGGAAGTTGTGGGTGAGGTGGAGTCTGTATGGCCACTCCCTGCTGCTGAGCCTTAAGACGACTTAGAATTGGCTGGTGATGGTGCAGGCGGAGAGTCTGAGGGTTCATTTGTCAACCGAAACCTTTTCGGGTAGTATTCTATGTATTCTGGTATTGATTCTGAAGAGGCTTCAGAAGGTACATAATCACTCTCTGAATGGGAGGCAGATTTGTCTAGTGTCCGGATTATTTTCCTGGTGCTTTTCATAGCTTCCCGGACCTTTGGAGCAAGTTTTATTATTCCCTTGCCTCACCCTCGGGATGAATCTCCCTTGCCACCAGGTTTACGGCCACCACCTTGTAATTGGACCATTCTCTGCAAGTTCAAATCAGTTAAACATTGTTAGTACCCAAGCAGTGGATAGATCAGAGATACACAAATGAGTTGCATAATACACAGATGAGCTACAAAAGTGGGAGCGCAGACCACGTAAAAGAGACCGCGGTCCGCAGTGAAGGGGTTAGGGAAGAAAGACCTCTCTGAATGTGGGCACCGCAGAATGCAAAAAGCAACCGCAGTCCGCACTCGGGCATCGCGAACCGCGAAAAATCGACCGCGGTCCGCGGAGAAGTGGGGTTCAGACTACCCACTTCTTTGAAGTTAAGCACTGCGGTCCGCGAAAAATCGACCGTGGTCCGCGGAGAAATAGGGTTCAGACTACCCACTTCTCTAAAGTTAAGCACCGCGGTCCGCGTTCATCAAAATCTAATGGGACTGATAATTCAAACACCGCGGTCCGCGAAAAATCAACCGCGGACCGTGCTCATAACAAAAAACTAGGGTTTCAATTTGTCGGTTAATTTCAAATTCAAATGCACAATTTGTTAAAACCCTACGTGTTTAATCAGTGAAATTGACTACAAAGGGTCTAAAATGAGCCTTATGAACAAACCCTAACTTTGTTACTGGCTTAAAGAAGAAAAAGGGTAAAAAAGAGAAGAAACTCTACCAAATAAACAAGAAAATATTCAAATTAAGAAGTTAATGAATCATAATTACACTTACTAGATGTTGGGATTAAAAGTAGATGAATGAAATGCACACTTGGAAGTATGAAGCTTGAGACACAGTTAAGTGTAAAATGAGGCCCTTAAGGTCTATTTATAGAAGGGACCTGGGACCCACTATACTTACCCACCGCGGACCGCGGTTTTTCAGTTTTATTGAGCATTGGATACCTGGCCACCGCGGACCGCCAAAACTCAACCGCAGGTCGCAGTGGTCCATCGCGGTCCGCGAAAAAGAGTACCGCGGCTGCGAAGCCAACTTCAGAGACCTGTTTTCATAAGGTATGGCACCGTGGACCGCGGTCACGGTGCAAACTTCAGAGAGCAGTAAATCCAACACTTAGCTTTTTGCCCTGCATCAAAATAATTCTACAACATCCCAAAACCAGTTAGTGCAAATATGAGTCCTATACTACCAAGAAAATCAAAGAAAAACAAAAATAAAGACAGATGGGTTGCCTCCCAAGAAGCGCCTTATTTAACGTCGCGGCACGACACATGTTACCCAGTTTATTTGAGATGGAGAAGTGCCACTACATGGTTGTTATCAATTTTTCCCAGGTAGTGCTTGACCATGTGCCCATTTACTCTGAAAATTTCCCCACTTTTGTTCTTTAGATCAAGAGCACCAAACGAAGTCACAAACACAACTTCGAAACGTCCGCTCCACTTTGACTTAAGCTTTCCCGAAAACAGACGTAACCGAGAATTGAACAAGAGAACCAAGTCACCTACTTTGAACTCCTTGCCACGAGCATACTTATCATGAAGGTACTTCATTTTTTCGTTGTACAAGGACGAACAGGAGTAGGCATGGAATCTGAATTCGTTAAGTTCATTAATCTTCTCCACACAAAGATTGGCTGCCCTATCCCATTCAAGATTCAACTTCCTCAAGGCCAACATGTCCTTGTGCTCTAACTCAACCGGTAGATGGCAAGATTTCCCAAACACCAATCGGTACGGAGACATACCGATCGGGGTCTTGTAGGCAATTCTATAAGCCCATAGAGCGTCATCCAACTTCTTTGACCAATCGGTCCTATTTGCATTGACCGTTTTTGACAATATGCTGTTTATTTCCCTGTTGGAGACTTCAACTTGGCCACTCACCTGGGGATGGTAGGGGGTGGTAACTTTGTGATTTACACCATACTTTGAAAGAAAGGTGTGAAAAGCTTTATTAATGAAATGCGACCCCCCATCACTAATGATTGCACGAGGCGTGCCAAACCTTGTAAAAATGCTCTTCTTGAGAAATGCCACAACACTCTGGGCTTCATTATTGGGTAGAGCCACTGCTTCAACCCATTTAGAGACATAATCCACCACCACGAGAATGTAGGTGTTCCCACAAGAGCTAACAAACGGTCCCATGAAAAATCGATACCCCACACATCAAAAATATCCACTTCGAGAATAGTATTGAGAGGCATCTCATATTTATTTGAAATTTCCTCGGCCCTCTGACATTCATCACATCTCTTGACCAAGTCACCGGCATCTTTGTACAATGTAGGCCAAAAGAAACCACATCTAAGCACCTTTGAAGCAGTCCTTGCCCCTCCATGATGACCACCATATGGTGAGGAGTGGCAAGGCTCAATAATCGACCGTTGTTCTTCTTCCGGTACACATCGCCGGATGACCCCATCAGTGCAAATCTTGAATAAATATGGCTCATCCCAATAGAAGTCCATGCTATCCCTCCTAAGCTTCTTCCTTTGGTTAGAAGATAGCTCATAAGGAACAACACCCGTGACAAGATAGTTGGAAATGTCGTCAAACCATGGCATTTCTTGCATTGACACCGAAAGAAGTTGCTCATCGGGGAAACTGTCATTAATCTCAAGCCCATCAGAAGGTCGACCTTTCTCCTCCAATCGAGAAAGATGGCCCGACCACTTGGTTTTCGCTCCCTTTTCTATCAACAATTTCTAAGTCGAACTCTTGAAGCAACAATACCCAACGCATGAGTCTCGCTTTGGAATCCTTTTTGTTCATGAGATACCGGACTGCCGCATGGTCAGTGTGAACTATGATCTTGGCACCCATCAAGTAAGGACAGAATTTCTCCATCGCAAAGACTATTTCCAAAAGCTCCTTCTTCGTGACAGTGTAATTCATTTGGGCCGAGTTCATTATTTTGATAGCATAATAGATAGGGTGAAAAATCTTGCTCACCCTCTGGCCCAACACCGCCCCCACGGCTACATCACTAGAGTCACACATAAGCTCAAAAGGAGAGCTCCAATCCAGTACCGTGATGATAGGAGTTGTGGTAAGCTTGTGCTTCAACAATTCAAAGGCACTCATGCAATTCTCATCAAAATGAAATTTGGCATCTTTCTCTAGCAATTTGCACAAAGGATTGACCACCTTAGAGAAGTCCTTAATGAAACGCCGATAGAACCCAGCGTGCCCAAGGAAGCTCCGGACTCCCCTAACCAACGTTGGTGGTGGTAACTTAAAAATCACCTCGATTTTTTCTTTGTCCACTTCAATACCGTTCCTCGAGATTTTGTGACCCAACACTATATCTTCTTCCACCATAAAGTGGCAATTTTTCCAGTTCAACACCAAGTTGGTCTCTTCATAGCGAGCAAGGACTTTGTCAAGATTACTCAAACACTAATCGAAGGAATCCCCTACTACACTGAAGTCATCCATAAACACCTTGAGGAAATCTTCAACCATATCTGTAAAGATAGCCATCATGCACCGTTGAAAAGTTGCGGGTGCATTGCAAAGACCGAAAGGCATCTGGGCGAAAGCAAAGGTACCATACGGACATGTGAAAGTGGTCTTTTCTTGATCCTCCGGGGCAATCAAAATCTGATTATAGCCGGAATACCTATCCAGAAAGCAGTAGAAAGCCCGACCCGCAAGCCTATCTAACGTTTGATCCAAGAATGGCAAGGGAAAATGGTCCTTGTGGGTCACTTTGTTGATCTTGCGGTAGTCCATACACACCCGCCATCCGGTAAACATTCTCGTTGGAATGAGCTCATTTTTGTCATTTTGGACCACCGTCATTCCACCCTTCTTCGGAATGCATTGGACCGGAGAAGTCCAAGCGCTATCCGAAATTGGGTAGACAACCCCTGCATCAAGCCATTTTATGATCTCTTTCTTCACCACCTCTTGCATTGCCTCGTTGAGCCTCCGTTGGTGTTATATGGAAGGCTTTGCTCCATCCTCCAAGATGATTTTGTTCATGCAAAAAGCGGGGCTTTTTCCCCGAATGTCTGCAAGAGTCCATCCTATTTCTTTCTTCCTCCTCCTTAGCATATTTAAAGTTGAGTCTACCTACAATTGGGTTAGGCAAGAGGAAAGAATAACCGGCAAAGTACGAGAGGGGCCAAGATATTCATACTTGAGGTGAGAGGGTAATGGCTTCAACTCCAAAGTTGGGGGCTCCTCAATTGAAGGTTCTCTTGGTGGAATCTTCCGGTTCTCTAAGTCCAATGATAGCTTTCTGGGACCATAGGCGTAAGAACCCATGACTTGAAGCGCATTGGTATTTTCAAGAAAACCATCTACCACGGTGTCTTCGTGGTCCAATAAGGCAGCCTCCAGTGGATCATCAACATGGATCATAGAGCTTGTACCATCAATAATAACCTCACTCACGAGGTCCATAAAAGAGCATACTTCTGTACGGTTGGGCTGCTTCATCGACTTAGACTCATGGAATACCACCTTCTCACTGCCCACTCGGAAAGTTAGCTCCCTAGCTTCAACATCAACCAAGGCCTTCCCCGTGGCAAGGAAGGGCCTTCCCAAAATGATGGGGACCTCAAAATCCACTTCACAATCCAATATGACAAAGTCCGCGGGCAAAATGCATTTGTCAACCCGCACCAACACATCATCAATTATCCCTAGGGGCCTCTTCATCGACCTATCCGCCATTTTCAAATGCATTGAGGTCGCCCTAGGTTGCCCGATTCCCAATGTTTTAAATACCGAGTATGGCATCAAATTTATACTCGCTGCAAGGTCACACAAGGCTTTAGCAAAATCCGCACTCCCGATTGTACAAGGAATGGTAAAAGCTCCCAGGTCTTCAAGTTTGGGTGCCATTGAATGTACTATGGCGCTCTCTTAGTGAGTCATCTTGATGTTTTCACACTCCATAGACCACTTTTTTGTGACTAAGTCCTTTATGAACTTAGCATACCCGGGCATTTGTTCCAAGGCTTCAACCAACGGGACATTGATGGAAAGATTCTTCATCATATCAATAAACTTCTTGAATTGAGTCTCTTGCTTTTGTTTGGCCAACCGTTGAGAGTATGGAGGAGGGGGCCTAGGCAATAGTGCCTTGGCTTGTGGGACCACCAGCTCCGGCATATTAATCACATGTTCCCTAGACGGGTTTGTGTCCCTTTGCAAATCCTCCCCATTATCATGGATATCAATTCTCACCTCACTAGTAGTTGGATCATCCACCACTTGCTCAACTTCAATTGGTAACTCATCACGGGGCAATTCATCATCATCAACAATAATTCGCTTTTGCCTTGAAGTACTTGCTTCACCACCTTTTCCACTTCTCGTGGTCACCTCGTGGCGTGACCGGTATTATTATTGTTCCCACCCTTGGGGTTCACCACCGTATCACTTGGTAGTGCACCCTTTGGGCGTGTGTTTAAGGCATGGCAAATTTGGCCCATTTGCACTTCAAGGTTTCTAATGGAGGTGTTGTGAGAGGCCAACTGAGCATCAGAGTCTGCATTTCGCTCCATCATCTGCTTGAACATGTGTTCAATTCTCCCCATATCATTGCTTGATGAGCTTTGTCCTTGAGATTGGTACGGAGGTGGATTGCTTGGTTGTTGGTACATCGGGGGCCTTTGAAAGCCCGACTCCCAGTTACCATTGCCACCCCAGTTGTTCTTGTTGTTGCCTCCACTCCAATTGTCATCATTGTTGTTCCCCCATTGTCGATCATTATTGTTCCCCCAATTCCGTGCATTGTTGCTATTGTTCCAATTTATTTGTCTTTGATTTCCCCAATTTTGATTGTTGCCTTGGTTTCTCCAGTTTTGACTGATTTTTTGACTGTTTCCTTGACCTTGGTAATTGTTAGCATACATTACATCCTCCTCTTGATCATCATACTCCTCTTCTTGACCATATCCACTTGGCCCTTGGTCACCCTGATCATTGTTGCTTTGCTTAGAATTTCCCCAGGGTCTTCTTTGGTTCACTCCCTCTATGGCATTTACTTGCTTCGGCCTTTGTAATTGTTGAAGATGGGCCTTTGAAAGTTGGTTCATAGTTGTTGTGAGCTCGGCAATTGTTTGCCCCTGTTCTTGAAGTTCCTTGTGAAGACTATTGACATCGGTCTCACTCTGAGGTACATTTGCTCTACTTTTCCAATCTGACGATGTGTCAGCCATCTCATCTAATATCTCACATGCCTCAGAGTAACTCAATATTCATGAAATTTCCACCGGCCAACTGATTGACCACACATTGATTGACACTGTTTATCCCTCGGTAGAAAATCTGCTGGATCATGGCTTCGGTCATGTCGTTGTTCGGACATTCCTTAACCATAGTCCAGTATCTCTCCCATATCTCATGCAAAGGTTCGTTGGGTTCTTGCTTAAAGTCCAAGATTTCATCTCTGAGTGCCGCCATATGACTTGGTGAGAAGAATTTAGCAATGAATTTGTCCGCGAGGTCATCCCAAGTAGATATTGAGTGGTTGGGCAGCCGCTCGAGCCAGGCAAGAGCCTTCCCTCGAAGAGAGAATGGGAATAACCGAAGTCTCAAAGCATCCTCTGAGACATTTGTTTGCTTACTACCCCAGCAGGTATCTACGAAGCCCTTTAGATATTTATAAGCATTCTAGTGCGCAACTCCGGTGAAATAACCCCTCTACTCCAAAAGTGTAAGTATCACATTTGTTATCTGAAAATTTCCTGCCCTAATCCTTGGCAGGATAGTGGAACTAGCATACCCCTCATTTGGAAGAACCCGAGGGGCAGCTCTAGCAGCTGGAGGCAAAGGAGGATCTTGATTGTCCTCATTAATATTGGCCGGTCGGCCTCGTCTGGGAGGAGGTACTTGGTTTATTTCCTCTTCTTGGTTGTCATATACCTCATCCACAATGTTTCCCTAAGGATCCGCCATGAGAACTGAAATGATTCAACATGCACGTTAATAGAAAAAGGAAAGAAAAACACTCAACACTACTATTCACGTAGATAATCAACACTGTATAACTCCCCGGCAACGACGCCAAAAAGTGATCGGCTCTCACCCACACTACTATTAAAGTAGAAAGATGAGGGTCGGTGCAACTTTTACCCGAAAGGTCGGGATCTAATCCTCAGGGAGTTATGATTTGGAGTGAGTTTCTAAGTGATCTAGCAATGGTTCGTGTTTTTTATTACACTTTTCATCATTGATGGTTTTGTACTATAACTATGATTTATACGAATAATGATTACAATTGAATTACTAATATCTTTTTGGGTTGTTTTCTAATTGGATAAAGGCACTAGGATTATGACTTCTACCTAGGCGAGTAATTAACGAATTCTAATACCTAAGGCAAAGATGTTATTCAGAGAATTTATGATATAGCCAAATGCTCCAAAGTTACCCACTTTATACCTCTCGATAGTTTGAGTGGCTATGCCTAATTTCCTTTGTCAAGGCCAATTGGGTGTCAAATGTGCACAAGAAATCTGGTCTCAAGTAGGGTTTTACTCTCTCGAGGTTTAACCCGTTAATTGGGACTATCAATTCTCATGATTTCATCCCAATTCCTTGTTGGGTTGATTTCCTAGACTCAAGTCCTCTTTCTCAAGAAGGACCCAAGTCAATTGAACACCAATTGGTGTTTGCAACCACCATTTTTTTACAAGAAAACCACAAATCAACCCAAATATCCATCACCCATAAACATCTAAGCCCTAATTTAGAGAACCCATTAATTACCCACACTAGGGTTGATCCACAACCCTAGCTAATGGGTTTAGCTACTCATAATCAATGAAGAAATCACAGAAATAGATGAAGCAGAGCCCATATGATTAAATTATAAAATAAAATCGGAAGATTCAATGTTGAATTCGAGTTAAAATTGCTCAAAAAGATGAAAAGAGACTATTCACGAGCTGCCCACAATATCTGATACTCAGCGTAACCTAAAAAAATACAAAAGAATTTATTTATACCCAGCCAAAAATTCCAGACAAAAATATCCCTTGCGGGGTTACAGCGGACCGCAAAGAATGGATCGTGGTCCGGGGTGGACCTCTTGGCCTCATGGATATGGTCTCTGAAATTTCTTGACCGCGGACCGCGTAAAATGGACCGCGGTCCGCGGTGCCGTTAGCTTTCAAAAGTGAGTCCTCTGAATCTCACCACCGCGGACCGCGAAGAATAGACCGCAGCCGCGGTGGACTTTTGCCTTGAAAAACCTTTCTCTGAAACTCACCACCGCGTACCGCGAAGAATGGACCGCGGCCACGGCGTACTTTTCCATGAAAAGACTTCTCTGAACCTCACACTACGGATCGCGAAGAACAGACAGCGACCGCGATGGTCACTTGAGCTTGCCCTTTTTGTTGTTCTTGGTACTTGGGCTTGATTCACTCCTTTTTTAGCAGATCTTTGACGGGTTGTCACCCTTTTTGGCTCAATCCTGCAACAAGCACAACATGTCAGCTTTTTGGGCTATTTTATGTACAAATGCATCCAAAACTTAAGCAGTTAGAGTATAAAACAAAGTAAAATCCCTATTTATCACTCGTCCAATCTAAGGGTTGCCATATTTTTTGATTCCTGGATATAAGTGATTTTATTTTCCCAGGAAATTGGCAAGACCCTTGTCAAGATATTCTCCACCCTGTCCTCTTCAAGAATGACTCTACCAAGAGACTTAAGTTCATTTGTCAGAGTTGTGATCCTTGTGTACATCTCTTGGATTGTCTCTTCTTCTTTCATAGTGAAGTTTTCATACTGAGAGTATAGTAGAGTACCTTTTGATCTTTTCACTTGAGGTGTTCCTCGTGGGCTACTTGTAAGGTATCCCAAATTGCTTTGGCAGTGGTGCAACTCTAAATTCTACTATACTCGTCTGGACCTAGTCCACAAACTAGCCACTTTTTGGCCTTAGCATTCTTCTCCCATTTCTTCAGATCCTCAGCAGTGCAGTCAGCTCTAGTCTTTGGTACATCTACTCCTTCAGCAGTCTTCTTCATGGTGGCTAGAGGACCATCAGTGACTATGTCCCAAAGTTCATAGTATTCTCCTGTCACGACCCAAATCCGAACTCAGGTCGTGATGGCGCCCAATGCCGGGGTCAACATAACCAGATTATTCCGAAACCTTGCCAATTTTTAAGGTTAACTTGTAAGGTGAAAACATGTAACTTAGCCAATTTAAATCAACATAACCAAGAGGACCGTAGATAACATATATACAGTGCCAAGACCTAGTTTCACAAGTCTACGGGCGGACTAATGGAATATACAACATAAGTAGAATAATTGTGCTACTGTCTGAAGTAAATGGACAGAAGTAGCCAAAAGACAACTCCAAAGTGTTGCTGAGGGTATCCAAGGGAAACAACTCACCGTGGAGTCGGTACAGAGTATGCTCTCAAGATCAAGCTCTGTTCAGATAACCAGAAGCACCTGCCTCAGAACCCGTATAATTAAGTACAGAAGTGTAGCATGAGTACATATAAAAAAATATGTACCCAGTGAGTATCCCGTCTAATCTCGAAGAAGTAGTGACGAGAGGTCGACGTGATACTTACTAGGGTCAAGATGTAGTAATATACGTGAATGAAGACTAGGCAGGGATAGTAGTTCCAGAAATTTCAAGACATGAAAATGTCACGACCCAAAACCGGTCCAGGTCGTGATGGCGCCTAACGGTGACGTTAGGCAAGCCAACGAACAACAACAACAACGAAAGTGCGGAATACAATAACAACATGGGGTAAGGCCGTAGAAACAAGCTGAACCACAGCTAGGCCCAATGCATATACAACCCCGATAACTACAACAAGTGTGTGCCAGGACTAGTGTCACAGTGTCAACGGGCGGCTACATAGATACAACCGTAGAAAATACATATACAAAATATACAAGCCGCAGTCTGGAACAAAAGATTGTGCAAAAGGAAACTAGAAGGCTCCAGAAGTGCTGTTAGGGGAACGCCAAAAAGACAGCTCACCGTCTAGAGCGACGCCGCGGTCAGTATCTATCAACAG
>ML289167.1:3664-26838 GCA_005239495.1 Nicotiana undulata
TTTAAGCAAAAGGAGTTGAATATGAAGCAAAGGAGGTGGTTAGAGTTGCTGAAAGATTATGACATTACTATCCTCTATCATTCGGGAAAGGCCAATGTGGTGGACGATGCCTTGAGACGGAAGTCAGTCAGCATGGGTAGTTTGGCTCATCTATCAGTTGGAGAGCGACCTTTGGCTCTGGGTGTTCAGGCGTTAGCCAATCGATTTGTTAGATTGGAGGTTTCTGAGGGTGGCAGTGTTTTGGCCCATAACGTCGCTCGTTCTTCATTGTATGATCGCATTCGCTCCAGGCAGTATGAGGATCGTCATTTGTGGGCTCTTAGGGATGCGGTTCGGCACGAACGTGCCAAGCAGGTCACAGCTGATGCCGAGGGAGTCTTGAGATTGCAGGGTCGCATATGTGTTCCTAATGTTGATGGCATTCGTGAGTTAATATTGCAGGAGGCCCATAGTTCCCGGTATTCCATTCATCCGGGCGCTGCGAAGATGTACCATGACTTGCGGCAGCATTATTGGTGGCGTAGAATGAAGATGGATATTGTGGCTTACGTAGCTCAGTGCTCGAATTGTCAACAGGTTAAGTATGAGCACCAGAGACCCGGTGGTTTGATGCAGCAGATTTAGCTTCCCGAGTGGAAGTGGGAGCGTATCACGATGGATTTTGTAGTTGGACTCCCACGGACTCGGAGGATGGTTGATGCAGTATGGGTTATTGTAGATAGGCTGACCAAGTCGGAACATTTCATTCCGGTGGCGGTTTCATCTTCAGCAGAGAAGTTGGCTCAGATTTATATGAGAGAAATTTTCAGATTGCACGGTGTGCCTTTATCTATCATATCAGACCGAGGTACGCAGTTTACCTCCCATTTCTAGAGAATATTTCAGCGAGAGTTGGGCACACAGATCGAGTTGAGCACAGCATTTCATCCCCAGACGGACGGACAGTCCGAGCGTACTATTCAGATTTTGGAGGGTATGTTGCGGACATGTGTTATTGATTTTGGTGGTTCATGGGATCAGTTCTTGCCCTTAGCAAAGTTTGCCTACAACAACAGTTACCAGTCGAGCATTCAGATGGCTCCGTATGAGGCGTTGTATGGTAGGCGATGTCGGTCTCCAGTCGGATGGTTTGAGCCCGGGGAGGCTAGACTGTTGGGTTCGGAGTTAGTCCAAGATGCCTTGGATAAGGTAAAGATTATTCAAGATAGGCTTCGTACAGCTCATTCCAGGCAAAAGATCTATGCAGATCGTAGAGTTCGGGATTTGGCTTTCATGGTAGGAGACCAGGTGTTCCTTCAAGTGTCGCCTATAAAGGGCGTGATGGGATTCGGAAAGAAGGGCAAGTTGAGCCCTAGGTATATTGGTCCATTTGAGATATTGGACAGGGTAGGAGAGGTGGCCTACAGACTTGCCTTGCCACCGCATTTATCAGCAGTGCATCCAGTGCTTCACGTATCTATGCTCCGGAGGTATATTGCAGATCCATCTCACGTTCTTGACTTCAGCGGTGTCCAATTGGACAAGGATATGACTTATGAGAAGGAGCCAGTAGCCACATTAGATAGGCAGGTTCGCCAGTTAAGGTCGAAGAGTTAACATTCGGTCCGTGTTCAGTGGAGGGGTCAGCCTGCCGAGGCAGATACTTAGGAGTCTGAGTCCGACATGAGGAGTCGTTACCCCCAGCTCTTCTCAGGCTCAGGTACTTTACTATGTCCGTTCGAGGATAAACGTTTCCTTTAGAGGTGGAGATTGTGATGACCCAAAAGGTCATCCTAAGTAATTTCAGCTAAATCTGTGTTTCGAGGCCTTGAAAGCCTCCGTTAATCTCACCTCGAGATTCGTGCACAGCCCGGGCAGGTAGCCGGGAAGCTTCCATGTGAAAATTTGATAAAAATGGGATTTTTGAATTGGATAATTGAGTAAAGTTGACTTTGGTCAACATATTTGGTAAACGGACCTGGACCCGTGATATGACGGTCCCGGAGGAAAATATGGGACTTGGGCGTATGCCCAGAATCGAATTTCGAGGTCCCAAGCCCGAGAAATGAATTTTTAAAGAAAATTATTTTCTGAAAATAATCAAGGAATTTGAAAATGAATAATTATGTGAAAATCGTGTTACCGGGCCTGTATTACAGTTTTTCAGCCCGGGACAGGTTTATCATGTGTCACTTGTCCTATCTGTGAAATTTGGTGTAAAACGGACTTGATTTGATTGGTTTCGGATCCAAATGAGGAAATATTGGAGTTAATGAAGTTTTGGGGTTTTTAAAGAAGTTAAAATTTGGCTTGAAAGGTGATTTTATGTTTCCGAGGTCCGAATGAAATTCTGAGATCGGGAGTAGTTCCGTTGTGTCATTTATAACTTGTCTGCAAAATTCGAAATCATTCCGAGTAGTTTAGGCCGGTTCGGCGCATTGAAGTGAATTCTAGAATTTCTAAGTTCTTAAGTTTGATCAATGTGGTTTTGGGTTTGATTTCGAGTTCCGTTGTTGTTTTTCATGTTCCGGAAGTTCGAGTGAGTCTGTATTATGAATACAGACTTGCCGGTGCTTTTTGACAGGGTCCCGAGGGGCTCGGGGGTGTTTTAGACCCCCGGGAGCTAAGTTAGAAAAATCAGAAAATCTGCTATCTGGTTTCCTTCTCTGCGATCGCAAAAGGTGGGTTGCGATCGTAGAGAAGGATTTTGCTGGGCTAGTGATTGTTCCCCGCGATCGCAGCCTCCTCTCCGCGATCGCAGAGGTCTGGGTTCAACACCTTCGCGATCGCAGCCCGTTTCTTGCGATCGCATTGAGTCGCATCTGGGCCGGGTGAGTTTGTTCTTCGAGATCGCAGGACCCCTGCCGCGATCGCAGAGGTCTTGCCATTTGTTCTTCGCGATCGCAGGACCCCTGTCGCGATCACAGAGGTCCGGCCAGTTGGCCTTCGCGATCGCAAGCCCCGTGTCGCGATCGCAGTGAAGAAATCACTGGGCAGTGTTATAAAAATACGGAACTTAGCCTTATTCCTCTATTTTCATCTTCCTCTTCAAGATTTTAAAGAGCTTCTCAAAAGACCTTCTACCACTATTATTGAGGTAAGTAAATTCCATAGTTTTACTAGTTTGAAACACTAATTCCTTGTTAAATTCACTACTAAATAATCTAAAAATCATAGAATTAGGTAGTAATTCTAGGGTTCTTGAGGATTTTTGGGATTTTCCATGTTAGGCCATAAATTCTTGTATAAATTACATAACTTCGATCCTTAGATTCCGGGTGATTGATTCCTTCATGAATTTTCGAAAATCCGAACGTGTGGGCTCGACGTCGAATTTTAGTATTCTCGGAGGAATAGTAGGAAATGTATAATTTGGCTTGGGAATTGGTTTATTGAGTACTTATTGATGTTAATAAATCCATTATGTCTAGATATTCCCGATTCGGAGTTGGATTCGAGAGGAAAGGCTGTGATTGAGGCTTGACTTGCATTTTCTTTGGCCCCGAGGTAAGTGTTTGGCTTAACCTCAGCTTGAGGGATTAGGTATAGAGTCTTATTTTCTATGTGTAACTCATGTCCAACGTATAGGCGTGGTGACGAGCGCCTTTGCGTTGCGGTCAAGCATGCCCGTGAGTCAATTATGGTGAAACTTACTGTGTTCTTATTATTCACTGCATTTTGAGTAATTGGTGAATTAAAAGTGATACCCTGATGTTGTTTCATGACATGGAGAGTTATTGAGTTATTTGCTTCAGTTGAGGCTTACATTGTTGAAATTGTATTTCTGACGCGAGGTTGGTTATAGCTAAGACCCTAGTCGGGCATTTGTTGATGTTGTAATTGATGATTTCTCCTTGCCGGGATAATAGAAATTTTATTGAGTATTTTCCATGCACTTGAGACTTCTTAGTGTTGACTTTCACATTATATTGTTGCTTTGTTATGATATATATGCACGAGGGGACATTCCGTGCCGAGTGATTGTGAGGTTATGCACGAGGGGACATTCCGTGCTGAGTGTTATTATATATGCACGAGGGGACATTCCGTGCCGAGTGATTGTGAGGTTATGCACGAGGTAACATTCCGTGCCGAGTGTTATTATATATGCACGAGGGGACATTCCGTGCCGAGTGATTGTGAGGTTATGCACGAGGGGACATGCTGTGCCTTCTTCTGTTCATTATGTGTTGAGAAGTTAAATTCCTGCCTTTATTTCTTTTACATATCAGTTGTTGTCATGTTTTACTATGCTAGCAATTGTTGTCCTTTTTACCCCCCTCCCCCCCAGCATGTCCTCCCCGTATCTGTCTTACTTGCTTATTTTTGTTGCCATCTTTCCTGTTATTNCGTAGAACCGCAGATATTCGTGGGCCTTGGCGTCACCTTCTACTCTTCACTTTCAGTTCTGTCTTACTTTATATTCCAAAGACAGTCCTATGTAGTTATTTTCAGACCTTTTCTTTGTAGTAATATCTTAGACAGTTCGTGAGTATGTGACACCAAGTCTGGGATTTGTATATGGGTTTTATTTCGGAAGTGCTATGTTGTATTTTGGTTATTTTGTTAAATTTCATTGTGGGCCATCGATGCCTTAGCTATCTTGTTCGTTTTAGTTGTTAATGAGTTTAATTTAGTTCAAACGTTGGCTTGTTTAGCGGGTTCAACGTTAGACGCAGTCATGGCCCGAAGGTGGGATTTTGGATCGTGACACCCTATTTCCCCAAACTCCCAGATTTTTGTTAAGAATAAAACACACATGGGTTGGTTCTTGAGAATGAAAGTTGAGACCTTGCATGCATGTGAATGATCTTCCATAACCTAGTAAAGGGAAGCAAGTTAGAGTAATCTTTCACTAAAAAGGGTTTAGTTAATCTAAGGGATCACATAGTATTTGATAAAATGTCCTAATGAATTCAAGATTCCTAATTCTAAGGTAAATGTGTCGCATTGTGAACTAGATTGACGGTGCTAGACGGTTCGGTGAATTGTGATAGAAATAAAAAGGAATTTAGACTCGAGGTATGTATGGCTAACTTTAATCTTTGTAGAGTCGCCTTGTTGGTGTCTGAGCATTCGGTATGAATTCCTGGCTTATGCATATGTGAATTGGTTGTTCTAATGTGTAGATACGTAAGATTTTTTTCTCTGATTGTCTTAGTTGATTGTTATGCCACCATGCTATATGAGATTGTAAAAGGTGATTTTATTGTGATTACTCTATCATGTGCAAGGTTCGTTAAATGCTTGAATATGTTGGTATAAAAGAATGATAACAAACCCAAATGTGTGAATGTATCTATGTGCTAAGGGCTGTGTAGCAAGTGATGAAAAGGAGTTGTGGATTGATTTAATTTAACTAAATGACTATGGCAATATCGTATATGACTCATTGTTTGGCAAGGATTATTGTGGCTTTGATTTCATACGGATTGTTAGTTGTAATGAATTTATATTCTTGTTGATGAAAATCCTTGTGATCGAATTGTGAGCTGTTATTATTGCTATGAAATGTGATTGTACGATGGGATCGGGTTGCACGCCGCAACAGGAGGAATAATGGTGATATGTGAGAAGTAATAATGGTGGAATGTGATTTTCCGGTGGGATCGGATTGCGCGTCGCAACAGAATGTAATAAGGCTGAAATATGATTGTCTGGAGGGATCGAGTTGCACGCCGCAACATGAAGAAATAAGGGTGGATTGTTTAGAAGGAATAAGGGTGGAATATGATTGTGTTGAAATAAGAATCTGTGAAAATCTCATTTGTGATTCTCTGTATCTCTGTTTAATAACTGTTTGGTTTCGTTGACCGCCTTCTATCTGTTCATTGTTTGATTCTACTTAGAGTGAAGTTTGTTTATACAAACTAGTACTATTCAATGGTACTAACGCCCCTTTTTCCTGGGGCGCTACATATTTTATATGGATTTAGGTGGTTCTATAGCAGGTAGCTTCGTCCGCCGTTAGTGGTGCCTCATCTTCATCTCTTCAGCAGTTCTGGTGAGCCCTATTTCCTCTCGTGGTCGTGTGTTGACTATATCACTCTCTTTTGCTTATGTTGTAAAAGGTATAGTCGGGGCCTTATTGCCGGCAGGTTTATGTAAATCTCCTAGTACTCTTAGAGGCTCCGTAGACACTGTGTGGGTTGTATACATGTATTTTGGGCAGTAACTGTGTCCGGTCGAAATCGTGGTCCGTATTGGAAATGTTGTATGTATTATATATATGTTTTTGGATTATCAAATGTTGAAAGTTAAAAGAGGAAATGAACTTATGTTGTAAATCATACTTTGAACTTAAATTGGCTAAGTCATATGGAACAATGTATATTGTAGACACTAGGCAACACGTTGGGTAGGAAAGGCAAACCAGATCCGTCTGACCGAGAATATTCGGTTAGGCGTCGGTCTCGTCCTTCCGTTTTGGGGCATGACAAAAAATAAATAGAATAATAAAAGTGACTAATCTGCTAATATATAACCAATCACAACTACACTTAGCAAGGGCACATGATAAGCAATAATAGAACAAGCCCGGCAAGGGCACACAATATCAATACCACAACACAAGCCCGACAAGGGCACAAATAAAGCATTAATGTACAAACAAAGTTACTCCCTAAAGCCTCCCCCAACTAAAATATTTGCAGTGTCCTCACTACACAATATCAAAGTAAAATAAGAGTAGTTTGAGGGTCTCCCTGAGGTCTGCATCAGACTAGCACACTACGGGAGAAAGGCTAATCACTGCCATGAAGAACTCTCGGCCTCATCATCTTCAGCATCATCACCAGCAGCACTCGACATGAAGGAGTACCCTTCTCTATATTCGTCGTCCTCAACAGGTATCTTCCTGTTCGGCTTCCCCATTTGAAGATGGCCTTGATGCCTCTCTACATCTTGATCATAAACCTGCCCTTCTTCTTTTTTCTAGATTTTTCCTTTTAGAAGTCTGATTGAAGATCTATATGTGCTTGGCCAAGTTTCCATAGGTTGCCTCGAGTCTGCCAACAGAAGATGCCAACTTCTCATGAGACTCTCCCTACTTTTTCTGTGAATCTAGGTAGGTCTTCATGTCTTCCCTAGTAAAGTACTCGGGCCTAGGCTAGCGGTGTGAGCGTCCACTAGGGTGCTGTGACACTAAATCACGGATAACGCCAAGCTGCGAGTTCAGCATCACAAATGGTCCCTTGAGCAATGTTGCTTGTTAGGATAACTCTGGTCCAACAACAATGGTGACTTTCCTCTTCTTTATCTTCAATGCACTACCCTCGCCCGTTACTCTCATAGGATGAAAGGGTTTCTCGGTCGATAAGCAATGATCGATGCTACGCACCTCAAACTCTTCCCGCTTGCACAACTCTATAATCAGTGAAGAAAACATCAACCATGGGTTGTCGTCTAGAAAATACTCTCTCAGCTCCCGCATGATATAGTGACTGACATTCACATGAATGCCATCTAGTATGCATGCAATGATCAAGGCTCTGGTATATGAGACATCTGAAACATTTCCACATGGTGATACTCTACTGTAGATGATGTAGAGCCACATTATGGCTTCAGCTGTGAAGTCGATGGACTTCTAAGCCTTTTGTTGGCCCATTTTGCTCTCATTCCTGCGGGATAGAGTTTAGAAACTAGCCATTCTCCGTTGTTGCAATAACTCATTTCTCGCACCGGCTCAAGGGGATGCTTAATAGGCCCTAGAATGTCATTGATATGTTCTGTCCCAATCCTCATTGTTTTTCCCCTTATGGTTAGTTGTTCGCCGGCGAAGTTTGTAAACTTAAGATTAGCGTAAAACTCATGAACCCACTCCTCATTGGCTTTGCACAGAATAGGAATAAAGCATGACCAACCAGAGGTTTGTAAACGGCATTAGAATTCTGGGAGCAGCTCGTCCAATTTATCCTCCGCGATCCCCTTTTCAAGCACGATATTTTTTGTAAGAAGGTTGTCATAATACAACCGATGACAATCAGCAGTCATGCAGCGTGAATTATCAAATTACTCCTCCACATTCTACTCAATTTAGTGATCAAGCGGAGCATTTGCGTTCATGTTCGGGTCCATTTTAGCTCAAAGTACCTTCAAAAAATCAAAACAATGTTAGTCGAGTAGTAGAATCTTGTAAAGCAATTCAAAAGAATGCAATAAGGCCAAAAAATCAAGTCGAATGGGCTTCGGAAGCTCCACTTGCAAATCTATTGGAATTGCCAAATTTGTATAGTTTTCGCACTTGCGAAAAAACAACTGCATGTGCAGTCCCGCTTCTGTGGGTATTATTTCACTTCTGCGGTTTTGCCCATCTAATCGGAAAACCACCTACGGAAAGGGACTCGCAGGTGCGACACCGCACGTGCGGCCATTGTTATGCTTATGCGATTTTCTTCAGGGGTTTCATAAACCCATAACTGCCGACTCTTCTTCAATTTATACATGATTTTAACACCTAACGTATACTCAAGAATTCTAAATTAGTGCACTACTTGAACCTACGACTCTATTAAACCTGATTTTATGGTATTTAGCAACAAACTCTCTTGCGGACAATTTGTCGAACACATTGCAAGTAGTGAGAATGTTATACTACTTCAAACAAATAGGGTACTCAAAATTCCCCCATAATTGTTTTTCAACAACAACAACATACATATGCACACTCTCAACCAATTTCCCTCACTCCTAGAACTAACATTGATAACAAATAAAACATTATGGGAAAACGAGATTGTGGGAAAAATAACAATGGAGATGAATAAGAAGAAACAGAGATGAAGAAGAAGAAAAAGATAAAGGTAGAAGAGAGGAGTAGAAAAGAGAACTGAGCATGATACATGTTTGGTCTTGTGCGTGAGAACTCAAGTGTGAGCAGTGGTGAAGAGTTGTAGCGTGAGAGAGGAGAGGGAATTTTGAGATTTGGGGAAAATTAGAGTCTCACCTGACTGATGAAGGGTTTTGAATTTACCCATTCGACCGCTTCTACGATACATTCGCATCTGCACTTCAGTGGGCACTTCTGCTAGGCCGCATCTGCGGGGAATGTTCCGCATATGCGGTTACACCAGATGATTGGTGCAGAGATTTTTTAGCCACTGTTTTTATACACTCCAACACCTCAAACTCCTCAATCCAACTCCGAAAAATCTGAAACTTTGCAGATTAGTGTGATATAACATAATAAACATTTCTAAAAAAGAAAATTTCAAAAAAGACCAAAATTTTTGAAAACGGTGGGTTGCCTCCCACCAAACACCCCATTTAACGTCATGGCATGACACAGATCAACTTTACCACTTTTCTCGCCACTTGGATGATATGAATTGGGAATGTAACATGGAATCTAGTTTGTGACCACGAGCGGTGGGGGGTGGTACGTAGATGATCAAGCCAAATGTTAATTTCTTCATTTTGCATTTCTGGGCTTTCATGTGAGGAATGTCATTTTTCCTCCATGTACCTTCAAATTGTAAAATGTATGGCCTTTGTCTTTCCTCCTCGCAATCCCTCATTGACTTGTGTAGTTCAATTCCCATATCACCACACAATTCCAATGTTGAGAAATGCTTGGAATGTGATTTCAAGCCTTCAAACTGCAATTCTTCCCATATTTTGACATCCTCTTTTTCCCCCTGACTATAGTCAATCTCAACCATATTTTCAATTGCAGTGGTTGACTCTAATTCCATATTTGTTTTGGAATCACTAGAAAGCATGGAGTCATTTGGCGGATGTTCAATTCTTGATTCCTCAAAATAAAGCTCACTTTCTTCCTCCATGTTAGACTCTTCTTGATCTGTTTCCACACTCTCAAGTTGGTGGACATAATGAGCCTTAACAAATATTTTCATTTGATTTTCCAAGGTGCGGATATTATCATTAGTACTTGTTTCAAGTCCTCGAGTGCCAAATTGTGCGTTTCCTCATTTTTAAGAATGACCTCCAACATGAGCATCATCCTCTCATTTTGAGAATTTGAGAGTTCTTCTTGGTTTTGATAAAGTGCCAAAGAAGGTTTTTTGGCTTCAACCTCTAAGGAAGGTTCTTGGATACCATTCACTTCCAAGACCTTTTTGGACCTCTAAAACTTCAAGCATTTCTCCCATTTGTAAGTTCAACCTTTCAAGCGCCAAGTCATTTTAGAGACTATTTTTCAAAAGCTCTTCCAAGGCACTTTGCTCTTTGTTTCCTCTTTCAAGTAGCCATTCCACCATGAGCTTGAACACTCCATTTTTACCATGCTCAACTTATTCCACTTCCATATCCCTATACTTGTCATCACAAAAAGTAGAATCATCGTAGCGAGGGTTTGGGGATGGGAAGGACAAATAACCACAATAATCCCAATGACCATTTTGACAACCAAACGTATCACAAATACTCCACTCATGGGTTTGAGATTGTGCGCACAATCCGTCTCCGGAAGAATTTAAATAATTTTGCCACGAGTGCGGTCCTCCACAATAAGGACAAGGGTCATCAAATTATGAACAACTACCATCCGAACAATTTTCATTATATGATGCCATTTTTTTAAAACTAAGAAAATAAACAAGAAACAAACACGAAGATAAGCAAAGATAAGAAAAATATTACATAAATATTCACAAGTTTGGACCAAAGCACTTACGCTTCTCAAACAACCTAAATATGCCAAATTGTTCCTCGGTAACGGCACCATTTTTTATGACGTCCAAATCCACCACTAAGAAGTAAATGGACATGGTCGCATGCAATATAATTTACCCAGCTATGAGTCGGGGTCGAATCTCAAAGAGAACAATATGTAGGCGATTAGGCGTGTAAGAGAATTATCACTTATTGTGCTAAGCCAAACACTTAGAAATGTTTTGGGAAAATATTTATGTCTAAATGCAATAATAAAAACCAACCTATAAATCAAGTAAAATGATCAATTTCTACAAGAATGGATGCATTGGTAATTACATTCAAGTAACAATCCAATGTATTTCACGATTTAACAAATAAGAGTAAGTTTATTTAATTAGCCTCGGGTAATAACTCTATACTAGCTTTCTCTGAAGGCTAACAAGACTTCATAATTGAATTATCCCTAAAACAATTAAGAGATTAAGTACACCCAAATATGGATACAAGTAGTTCAATCCTATCCCCAGGTAGAATCTATAAAAATGAGGGTTAAAATCTCAAGTTCTTGTTAATTAATCTTTCCCAACCCCAAATAATCTCTCCCAAAATTAATTCAAAGTTAATGAGTGAGTCCTATAGTTAGCTAATCCCTTTGGAAATATTAAAGAACAAGAACAATTAAAGAAACAATAACTCACTTCAATATAAATAAAAATCGTTCAATACATAAGCATAACAAGATATTTAATCCACACTTTAAATATGAATATTCCCATAAACAAGATTCAAGTGAAGGAAAAAATACTACACACTTAAATATTCAATACAAAGCAAGGAAATGAATAAATGAACATAAATGGGTAACAAATTCTCAACCAAAAGCTTCAAGACCCAAGTGTGTGTGCAATAACCCTAGCTCCAAAACTTGTCTTCTCTAGTCTAGGAACTGAAAAAGAAGCCAAAGATATGTTTCCAATAAACTAGGTCATGTATTTGTGGGTTTGGGATTGAAAAAATGTGAATTGCCAAGACTGTCCATAGTTGAAGCCCATTGACGGCACCTGGCTCCGCAAAATTGTACTTCCTTCCGCAGTTGTGAAAACTATGGTAACTTTCCAACTCCGCAGATGCGGACATGTCGCCGTTGTAGCGCATCCGCAAATGCGGATTGTATATCGCATAGGCAACACCTGTGTGGAATCTCCTTCTCTGCATATGCTGACCATATAGTCGCATAAGAGACTCCACAGGGGAAGATTACTTACCACAGATGTGATCCTAGTGCAGTGTTCCCCATCTTCGCAGATGCGGCCTTTCCAATCGTAGATGCGATGTCGCATACGCGAACAGTGTTCTGCAGATAGTGAATCACTTAAGAATTTTGCACTATTTTTGTACTTTTTTTGCTCATTTCCTCTTTAATTGAATTTAACTCTCTTCATGGCATCATTTACCTGAAAATCTAGCAATACGCACCATAAACAACCTCATGTGATAATTAAATGACGCAAAATCTAAAGAAAAGAGACTAAAAATAAATGGTAAAATCACCACTCATCAGCTCTTAGCATGCTTCTCCTTTAGACATCATGACTATAGGAGCTTAATCAATATATCGACTATTGTCGTTATCTCATTGCACCTCCTCGCCTAGATGTCATGCCTATAGGTTTGTATTACCTTTAATCTGCAAATTCGTTTGTTTAAAGCTGCAACGCTGCCTGTACAATGATAGAAATAAGAATCACATAGAAACAATGCTTATAGGACTTAACGACTCTAATTCGACTAAAATTGTCTACTGCCTAATTGCCCGCGTGCATTTGTTGTTTATGTCTGGAGGTTAACTTGAGCCTTTAATTGTACTTATGTGTAGTCCTACATTTTTTCAAATATGCGCTACTTTTATCAGTTTGAGCATCCTAAGAGAAGTCTAGAACCATCTAAATAGATGTCTAAAGCCTCATGGGCCATAGGTATGGGTCGGGTAGTACACGCATAGGGTACGTCCTGGAACTGAATTTTAGAACCTTTAGGTAAACAACTTTAACATAGTAATCGGGTAGCAAGAAATGATAATTTGTGCCCGCTGAATAGCATGAGAAACCCCATCCTAAGGGAGTTGCGAAGTAATATTTAAGTTGCACGGGGTTATCATTTAGGCAAAAAATTTAGGACCCCCTTCTTTACATATTTGTTCAGTTTAGTTGTATTCTTGTAGCCGTTAAGATTTGTGCTAGTTCTCACGTGCCCTAATAAGACTCCTCAACTTCTAAATTTCTCTTTATTTATTTGATCACCTACTCTAATTACATAATCCACATAGTTTAAAGTTCGACCGGGACCTAAAGCTCTGGACCACGAAGAGTTCCTAATACCTTCTCTTTGAGGTAATTTGAGCTCTTACCCGTTCTTTGGTGACACTGACTAGTCAAATAGAGTTGCATACAAATAGGTGCCCTAATGCACCTCAAAATCATTAGGTGGAAACTCTTCTATTTTAATACCCATTTAAAAGAGTTGTCAGAAGTAGAAACACACTTTCATGAGAAAATGGGGTGCGACAATGTTGAGGAAAGATGTTGCGACGAGTTGGACCGAAGAATGTCAAAAGGTTTTTGAGAAAATCAAGGAGTACTTGTCTAAGCCGTTGGTCTAGATAGAGCCGGAAAGACCTTTGTTGTTGTATCTATCAGTGTTGGATAGTGCTTTTGGTTGCGTCCTGGGGAAACCTGAGAAAAGAGCGGGGGAAATATTATCTGAGTAAGAAGTTCACACCTTATGAGGCACGGTACTCTTTTCTGAAGCGCACCTGTTGTGCTTTGACATGGATAGCCTAGAAATTGAGACACTATTTCTGTGCATACACTACATATCTCATATCAAGGATGGATCTACTAAAATACGTCTTTTAGAAATCCATGCCAACGGGTAAGTTAGCAAAGTGGTTGATATTGCTAAGTGAGTTCGACATCATCTATAAGACTCAGAAGGCAGCCAAGAGGCAAACATTGTCCAATCACGTAGCAGAAAACCTCATACATGGAAAATATGAACCAATGAAAACATATTTTACCGACGATGAAGTGTCATTTGTGGGGGAAGACATTTCCAAAACATACGTTTGTTGGAGGATGTATTTTAATGGAGCCGCAAACTTCAAGGGAGTGGGAATCAGAGTTGTTTTGGTATTTGAAATTGGTCAGCATTATCCGGTATTCGCAAAGCTCAGGTTCCCATGAACCAATAATATGTACGAATATTAGGCTTGCATCTTGGGACTAAGACTTTCCATTGACATGAATGTTCAGGAGTTACTGGTAATGGGAGATTTAGATCTATTGATACACCAAGTACTAGGAGAATGGGCTACCAAGAAAACCAAGTAATCGAATTCAAGAATGTTCCAAGGATTTAGAATAAGTTCGCAGATGCATTGGCTACCTTGTCTTCCATGATACAACATCCAGACAAGAATTTCATTAATCCTTATCCCGATTGAGATACGTTAGCGGTCATCTTATTGTGCTCATGTTGAAGAAGAGTTTGACGGAAATCCTTGGTTCCAAAATATCAATGAGTATATTCAGAAGGGAGAATACCTAGAAAATGCCATACACACTCGGAAGCGCACTCTTCGAAGATTGGCCAACCATTTCTTTCAAAGTGGAAGAATTCTGTATAGAAGAACTGCTCATTTGGGACTGCTGCGATATGTTGATGCCAAGTATGCATCTAAATTTCTCGAAGAAGGTAACTTGCAGACCTCACATGAGCGGTTTCGTTCTTTCCAAGAAGATATTAAGGGCAAAGTGTTTGCGGATAACTACGGAGATAAACTGCATCAAATGTGTTCAAAAGTGCCACCAATGCCAGGTACATACTGATATTATACGCGTGCCGCCTAACGAGCTCAATATAACGAGTTCACCTTGTCCTTTCCCTACATGGGTCATGGATGTCGACGGACCAACTACACCCGATGCTTCTAACGGGCACGTGTTCATTTTTGCGGCTATAGATCACTTCCCAAAATAGAATGAAGTTGCTTCCTATAAGGTTGTGACTAAGAAGGTCGTAGCGGATTTCGTTCGGGATCGTATTGTTTGTCAATTTGGAGTACCTGAATCAATCATTACTGAAAGATCTATCAATCTCAACAGTGATCTGATGAAAGTCATGTGTGAAACATTCAAGATCAATCATCAGAACTTTACAGCATACAAACCATAGATGAATGGAGCCGTGGGAGCCGCCAATAAGAACATCAACAAGATATTAAGGAAGATGGTGGATAACTACAAGCAATATCATGAGAAGTTACCATTTGCTCTGCTCGGGTACTGCACCACAGTTCGTACGTCAACTGGGGCAACCCCAATCTACTGGTTTACGGTATTGAAGGTGATATACCTGCCAAGGTGGAGATTCCTTCCCTAAGAATCATATAGGAAGTCAAGCTCAGCGCTGCGGAATGGATACGAAGCCAATATGAGCAATTGTCTCTCATTGACAGTAAGAGTATGAAAGCAGTATGTCATGGTTAACTCTACCATAATAGAATGACAAGCTCTTTCAACAAAAAGGTTAGATCGATGCAATTCATACTAGGGCAATAGGAGTAACCTGCTCCAACTTCCAAGATTACATTCTGACCCCGATAGCCTATTTTTCACTGTTGACCGAAAATCTCAAAAAACTCAACATCGCCATTTCAAGATAATTCTACTCCGGACATCAAAACCAAATTCCGCACACACTCCTAAGTCCCAAATAACCTAAAGAAGCTATCTGATCCATACCACATTCCGAGGTCGTTTACCTATAAGTAAACTCCCGGTTAACTTTTTCAACTATTAAGCCAATTTAAGAGACTAAGTGTCTCAATTCTCACCACAACCACTCCGAACCTGAACCAACCGACCCAACACAACATAATTAGGTTAAATAACATATGATAAAACTGAAATAGAGAAAACGAGGCTACGGAACGACCGGTCGGATCGTTACATCTGGGGTCAAAATGAAGATGTGGGGAAACCCACCTACTCTTAACACTAGTTTTAATTATGACCTTTTGATTAATTGTTGTTCCCATTGGTACAATATTTATTAATTTTACAATAGAAAAGGATGAATTTGGTGCTTTTTCCAGTTGTCAAAGGCAGTGGAAGGGATGCCATTGACAGGAATAGTTTTAGAAATTGTTCTTCAGGTTTTAGTATTATTACAGGAATAGTTTTTTGAGGCTTATCCTTTTGCTTTTTCTGCCTCTACTAATTATGTAAAGTTACAGCAACACATTCTCACTTTTGGATTTATAATATTACCTCTACCTTTTCAAAAGCAAAATTCGGCATGAAGAGTAAATGATGCAGGTACTTTAACACTGTCATATATTGAATTAGTATGGTAAGTTGATTGCACTACTTATTATTTATTGTTGGGTACTATTTGGTTAACTCGATTATTTGCAGAAAACGTCCAAACTAATACCGAGAATCGAAATAAGTTGAGGTATCCACACACGGTTGGCAAAATAAGTTTTGCTCTAATTCGCGAGGTTTAATGTTTTCTTTTATTTTTTTAAAATATGAACTTGCTAACTTTATATGGAAAGATTCTTATAACAATTTTCATGTAACTAGGAAAAAGATAAGAAATTTCTGATACTTCGGATGCTCTATCAAGTGAGGACATCTTTGTGGCTACAAGGAGAAAAAAATCTGGTCGGGTATACAAAGGCCCATATGAGTACAATGGGTAAAATTGTACGAAATTTCTACTTTAAAATTTGTCGATATCATTTATTTGTTCTTAATTATTGATTTAATTTTATTTACTTAAACTGATTTCTCCTGAATTTGGTTTGTCGGTTGAAATAGAAAGAATACAGTCAAGTAAAGAAAGTGAAAATTGTAGTTATTCAGTTGACGTTTTTGCATCACTCATGGGACTTGAGTAACCAGGTCGTATGAGACTATATGGACGAAGAGTTACCAAGACTGTCTTAAAAGGGAAACTGATGGATGTTAGATCCTCTTTATATGCTTTTGATTAGAGCATGCAACAGAAAATGGAGAAAAAGAAATAGAGGATGCAACAAAAATGCATGAAAATCTCAACGCACAAAACGATTCTATGGAACAAGAAATTGTAATGAACGTCTCACACAACTTCAGCGTCTGAACCAAGAATTGTGACTTTGATCCTAACACGCGAAGGTTCAGTGTTGGTTCACCTGTAGAAGATTCGTCTGCACAACAAGCTACTAATCAACTAATCAATTAACCATCTACTGGTAGTAACAATCAAGGTCAATACGTACCAAATGTTATCCCTTTTCTTTTATATCTTCTTCTTCTCCTCCTTCCTTGTACTGCTTCTTCTACGACTGCTCTCTTTCTCTCTCGCAAAGTCAGATTAATCTAGTATTTTTTTTACTTTGCCTATGGCACTTAGTCGCTACGTAATTCTGTGGTTGCCTTGCTAGTGTCATTACTATGATGCATATTTTTTTATGTTGCTTTGCCGGCTCTTTGTTGTTGTATAGTCGCTGCTTAATTATGTGCTAATTGGTGTACTTGTTTTATGAGGGTTGTATGAGGGAGAAGATAGTCTTAAATTACATACTGAACAAATGAAAAGTTAGATTGTATGTGCGTTATGCTCAGACTGTACCTGCTCATATTTTCTTCATTCACAATTAAACTCTTCAGAACTCCTGACATGAACGTGATACTGAAGGGTGCTGTTGCATCTTCTGTTATATTTATAAGTCCAACTACTACTGCTATCCTTCACTGATTTGCAACTTTTATTCCCAAGACCATTAAGTGGAGATGATGTCTTGGTTGGCAACTTTTATTCCCAAGACCATTAAGTTTGCAGATATCAAGCTATTATTTCACCTGAACATTCATGGAAAGAAATTTTCCATGTACAGAATGTGTATGCTTGGGACCTTGGGACAAAAGCAAAGTGAAATACACTAATAAGTAATACATAGACTCATTTTAGTTTTTGTTCTACCAAGTTCAAGCTATAATAGACCAAATACAACAACATTTGGCTGCATGCAATCTTGAGGTGTTTTGCAAGCATAATAACTGAAACAGTGAAACCTAGTTATTAGAAGAGAGAAACATCTGAAGGGCATTACTTTTGGATAATTAGAATTTGTTGAGTAAGTGGAATTCTATGTCTAGTATAAGGATTGTTGATAACAAGATGTGTATGCAAGTTAGTACCAAGAATTAGCTAGTGGTCACAAAACCAAAAATCTGTGCAAACTGACTTCTTTCCTTTTAAATCCTATAATGGGATTAAGATTCGATATGTTGTTCTTTTTTTAGAAGCTTGCATGCACATTTGATGTCCAAATTTGGGTCTATATAATGTCATTATCTGTAGAAGAGCTAGGCTCATGACTAGCATCTTGTATGTCCAGTTTTTTCTTTTTCTTTATTGTTCCATATATTTAGTCGAGGCATACAATATCTTTGGGTGCTATGAGCATTCTTGGACCGGATTCTCTTGAATGGTAATGATTTTATTTATCCTCTTTTGTAGGTGGAGTAGATCAGGAAATGGAAGGTGAATGCAATAAAGATCTAGAACTTACTTAAGATTAATTATGAATTGCTATATATGAATGTTCTAGGAATCTTTTGGTATCGACATTTAGAAACTTACTCTCTTGAAATGTATTTAACTTGTGCACTTGGGGTAGAATATTTGCTTTATGGATATTATTAGCTTGTTGGACAATTTATATTATTAATAGTCTCATTTTGTGATTTATTTAAATTAGAGTGTTAATATAAACAACAACAACAACAACTACCCAGTAAAATCCCACAAAGTGGGGTCTGGGGAGGGTAATGTGTACGCAAACCTTACCCCTACCCCAATAGGGAAGAGATCTTGTTTCCAATAGACCCCCGGCTCAGGAAAACGGAAATAAAAACAAGAAAAAATAACTCATTAGTAACTTCAGCATATAATTTATTTACAACGGGGGCTATATTTTTGTTTTAACTAAACTATAACAATAGCCAATCAGAACCGTTGCAATATGATACAAACGGCATTCCATTATAGAATATAAATTGTTGCAATAGGTCCGGTAGTAAACTGTGCCAAAATGTCCTATAAACCATTCTAATATGTAGTTAAAACCGATGCAATAGCTTTTTCTTTATTGTCGTAGTTTATTATAAACCGTAACAATACAAATAATACCACTACAATAGCTTAAAGAAAGTGTTGTTATATCTATACATAATCGTAACAATAGTTTACATAAGTGTTGCATTAGATAATATGGTAACAGTTATGAATTGTTGCATACACAATATAGTAACGGTTTTAAACCATTCCAATCCGAAAGAATAATCGTTCCAACAGAGAAAGGGAAAATCATTGTGATAGGCATATCTATAGCAACGGAGATAAAACACCGTTGCGAAAACCATTCATATAGCTCTATTGGCACACAGGCTGATGGAACGGCTTTTAAACCATTCCAATAACTTCATGGCAATGGCTTAACTATCTATTGGAACGGTTTTTCATGCATTACCATAGACCAATTTTTCAGTAGTGTGAACAAGTGGTAAACCATGTGTGCAAGTCTATGTGGCAACCATATAGCAATGAAGTGTGTTCATTTATGGTCTTGGTGACCGATTTTTTTGCTGAAGACACA
This sequence comes from Nicotiana undulata, assembly GCA_005239495.1. Lineage (NCBI taxonomy): Eukaryota > Viridiplantae > Streptophyta > Magnoliopsida > Solanales > Solanaceae > Nicotiana > Nicotiana undulata. The sequence goes on from ML289167.1 coordinate 22,971, forward strand.
AGTGCTAAATTTAGTTTTGGTGATATGCCAGAGGCCATTTTTCTCAACTTTGATGATGATGAGATGGATGGTTTCATGGAATGTGTGTACTCTTTTCAAGGAATGGGGTCTTAAAACTATACACCCCGAAAGTTATCTTTGGATCTCGAGAATAGGAAGACTCCAACTACAAACTCTTCTATTGAAGAGCCACCTACTTTGGAGTTAAAACCATCTCCATCTCACCTTCATTATGAATTTCTTGGTCATTGTTCAACTTTACCGCTTATTGTTTTCTCGTGTTAGACTAACGTGCATGTTGATTCCACATTGGCAATGTTGCAAAAGAGGAAGAAATATATTGAGTGAACGTTGGGGGATATTTGGGGATAAGCCCTGCATTTTTCATGCATAAGATCAAGTTGGAGGATGGTGCTAAATTGTCCATTGAACATCAAAGAAGACTCGATGAAGCTATGCAAGAAGTGGTCAAAAAGGAGATTATCAAGTGGTTGAATGTCGGGGTTGTCTACCCCATTTTCGATAGTTTATGGACCTCACCGGTTCAATGTGTCCCAAAGAAGGGGGTCATGACGGTGGTTACCAATGAGATGATTGAGTTTATTCCCACAAGAACGGTCACCGGTTGCAGAGTTCGTTTGGATCATCGTAAGCTCAGTAGAGTCACAAGGAATGATGACTTTCCCCTTCCTTTCATGGATCAAATCCTTGATATATTGTCCGGCGTGATTTCTATTGTTTTCATTCTGGGTACTCGGGCAACAACCAAATTCTTATTGCTCCGGAAGATCAAGAGAAAATCACCTTTACATGTCCTTATGGTACTTTCGCTTTCAAACGGATGCCTTTTAGTTTGTGCAATGTACCAGCAACTTTTCAACGGTGTATGATAGCAATTTTTACGGGCATGGTGGAAGACTACCTTGAGTTCTTCATGGATGACTTTTCGGTGATTGAAAATTCTTTTGATGATTGTCTAGCAAATTTTGAAAAAGTATTGGCTAGATGTGAGGAATGAATTTGGTACTCAATTGGGAGAAATGTCATTTCATGGTTGAGGAAGACATTGTCCTTGGCCATAAGATTGCAAAGAATGGTATTGAAGTTGACAAAGCGAAGATTAAAGTCATTTCTAAGCTTCCATCCCAACCTCGATGAAGGGTGTGTAGAGTTTCTGGGGCCATGCGGGTTTCTACCTACATTTTATTAAGGATTTCCCTAAAGTGGTTAATCCATTGTGCAAGCTCCTTGAGAAGTATGCTAAGTTTGATTACAATTATGATTATATGAGAGCTTTTTAACAATTGAAGCTCAAGTGAAAACTACTCCTATCATTACCTCTCTGAATTTGAGTTTGCTATTCGAGCTCATGTGTGATACACGTGATGTAGCAGTAGGGGTTGTTTTGAGGAAATGTGAATATTTTTTCATCCGGTTTACTATGCTAGTAAGACCATGAATCCAAGTCAATTATACCGTTATGGAGAAAGAGATCCTTTCTATTGTGTTTGATACTGAGAAGTTTTGCCCGTACTTGAGGGTTGCCAAAGTTATTGTCCACAGGGATCATGCGGCACTTTGTTGTCTTATGAGAAAGAAGGAATCTACAGCTCGGTTGATGAGATGGGTGTTTTTGTTGCAATAATTTGACATTTACATATAAGATAAGATGGGAAGTTAAAATCAAGTGGCAGATCACTTGTCTCGTTTGGAGGAGGGGGGGAGGCCACATGATGGCCTTGAAAACAATGACTCTTTCCTCGATGAGAAAATTTTGGCACTTTCAACAAAAGAGGTATCGTGGTTTGTGGACAATGCAAATTTTCTTGTGAGTGGTATCATTCCGAATAAGTTATCCTCAAACCCAAAGAAAGAAGCTCAAAAGGGGTTGTCAAGACTACTATTTGGATGAGCCATACCTTTTACGGATTTGCACAAATGGGTAATTAGGAGATGTGTGCTGGAAGAAGAGCATGGTGATATTCTTGGAGCATGTCATTCTTATCCATATGGTAGTCATCATAGTAGAGCAAGAACAACGACTAAAGTTCTAAGTTGTGGTTTCTATTGGCCTACTCTCTACAAAGATGCAACTGACTTGGTGAAAAGATGTGATGAATGTCAATGGGCCATTGGAATTTAAAAGATTCATGAGATGCCTCTTACAGCCATCTTGGATATTGATATTTTTGATTTTTGGAGCAATGACTTTATGGGCCCTTTTGTGAGTTCTTTTGGAAACACCTACATTACGGTCGCGGTGGATTATGTATCTAAATGGGTTGAGATCGTTGCCTTACCCAACAATTGTGATGACCCAAAAGATCATCCTAAGTAATTCTAGCTAAATCTTTGTTCCGAGGCCCCGAAAGCCTCCGTTAATCTCACCTCGATATGCGTGCACAGCTCGGGCATGTAGCCGGGAAGCTTCTATGTGAAAATTTGATAAAAATAGAACTTTGAATTGAATAATTGAATAAAGTTGACTTTGGTTAACATTTTTGGTAAACGGACCCGGACCCGTGATGTGACGGTCCCGGAGGGTCCATAGGAAAATATGGGACTTGGGCGTATGCCCGGAAGAGAATTCCAAGGTCCCAAGCCCGAGAAATAAATTTTTAAAGAAAATTGTTTTCTGAAAATAATAAAGGATTTTGAAAATGAATTATTATGTGAAAACCGTGTTACTGGGCCCGTATTATGGTTTCGAAGCCCGGACCAGGTTTATTATATGCTATGTGACTTATCTGTGTAATTTGGTGTAAAACGGACTTGAAATGATGTGATTCGGATTAAAATCGGATAAGTTAAGCTTTATGAAGTTTTAAGAAATTTCTAAGAGTTTTGAGGTTTAATTCCGTGTTTTTGATGATATTTTGGTGATTTAAAAGCTTGAATAAGTTCGTAAGATGTTTCGAGAGTCGTGTGTGTTTTTGGTTTTGAGCCCCGAGGGCTCGAGTGAGTTTCGGGTAGCTAACAGAGTGTAAAAAGTTGGAAAAATCTGGTGTTTTGAAGTCAGATCTGGTGTCTGGTGTTTTCTTCTCTACGATCGCACCCTGGAATCTGCGATCGCATAGGGTTATCTTGAGGGACCCAACTGTTGTTCTCTCTGATCGCATGGTTGCCTCCGCGATCGCAGACTTATGCCCAGATGCCTTCCGCGATCGCATAGTATATTAGGTGGGTAAGGGGAGCTGGGGGGGAGATACTCTGTGCGATCGCTATTTCCTTTGTGCGATCGCATAAGGGGGAGGTGGTATACCTATGCGATCGCATTAGCCCTTCCGCGATCGCATAGAGATATTTCGCCCAGTTATTAAATGAGTTCAAAACAGAATATTTCATACGGGACTTTGCTATTTTCAGCCTTCTTCTCCCCCTCCAACCTCCATTGTCAACCCCCAAGCTAGGATCCTTCAATAAACCTTTGGGTAAGTGATTTCAACTTCTATTTCTTCCCCATTCCTTTCATAATCACTAGAAACTAGGCCAAAAAAATCATAAAATCAAATAGAAATTAGGGGTTTTGGGTAGAATTATGTTTTTGGGAAAATTGGGTGATTCAACCTCATTTTGGGGTCGGATCTTAAAACTAATTACATATTTGAACTCGTGGGGTAATGGGTGAACGGGTTTTGGTCCGAATCTCGAGTTTAGACCACGTGGGCCCGGGGTCAAATTTTGGTATTTTTGAAGAATGCTAGAAATTGGATATCTAGGCTATGGGATTGTGTTATTGAGTTTTTATTGATATTATTGAATTAATTATGCCTAGATATCGTTGTTTCGGAGTCGGATTATAAAGGAAAGACGGTCTTAGAGGGTTGATTGCTATACTTTGGACCGAGGTAAGTGTCTTGCCTAACTT
>MDKH01172337.1:0-11384 GCA_005239495.1 Nicotiana undulata
TCTCATGTGTTTCATTGATATTATATACTCAGTCCTGTCATTGCATATCATATCATGTCTCAGCCTCGATAATTGTTGATTTGCACATTATATCATTTATTCGGGCTAGTTCATGCATTGTGAGCCCATGTGAGCGAGACTGGAGAGTGATGACTGAGTGAGGCCGAGAGCCTGATATTGAGTGACAAATATGGGATCGGGCTGCACGCCGCAGCATGTTTTTGATTATTCCTGGATCTGGCTTATGATAGCGCTTGGGCTGTAGGAGCCCCTCCGGAGTCTGTAACACACCCTTAGTGAGCGCAGTGATATTTGAGGGATGGATCTTCCCCGGACATGGATCTTGTCCGAAGTGTTTATATTTGGAGATGGATCTTCTCCATGAGGCTGTATTGGCATGTTTCCTCGGTACTGATCGACTTATGTCAGTGATGAGTATACGTATTCTGGGATGAGTATTCCCTAGGTCGTTGAGCCATATATAGTACCGAGTGGTTGTGAGGTGTATCATTATCTGGAGATGGATCTTCTACATAGGGCTGGATCAGCCTTCCTCAGTACCGAGTGACCTCTGTCTAATGTGTATATATTCTGGGATGGATCTTCCCTGGGCCATGCGATCCATATACAGTACTGAGTGGACGAGTATTTGAGAGTGGGAGCACATTGTACATTTCATACTGTTGATGCATTGGCATGTAGAATACATTGAGTTATATATGTGTTAAACTGTCCAGAACAGTACTTGTCTTATCACCTTGAGCTGTTTAGTTAACTGGAAGCATGCCTAAATTTTTGTACTTTGGCTATGTTATAAATGTGGAGGTTTAGTCCGTCACTACCTCTTAGCCCACAGTTTGGACTTGTTACTTACTGAGTTGGTGTACTCACGTTACCTCCTGCACGTTGTGTGTAGATTCAGGTATCTCAGGTCATGAAAGTGCCAACTGATCTTTGTTATGGTTCATCTTCAGAGAAGAGCGAGGTAGCTGCTTGGCGATCGCAGACCCTCCTTTCTCCTTCCTTATCTTCCTTGTGTATTTTGTTAGTTATTCTTAGACAATTGTTTGTCTTGATGTATTTTGGCACAGTTGTAGTATGGCTCTTGGCTTAGTGACACCAGATTTTGGGATTTCTCTCTTTCTTTCTTTTTTTACAGTATTTTGAAGTTGATTTTTATCTTTTATTTCGGTCTCTCTGATGGAAAAAAGTCAATGTTTAAATATTTTAATGATTGAAAATGAGTTGGTTTAGAGTGTAGGCTTGCCTAGTTCCACGATAGGCGCCATTATGATCGGGTTGGTTTTTGGGTCATGACAAGTTGGTATCAGAGCCTAGGTTACATAGGTCTCACGAGTCATGAGCAGGTTTAGTAGAGTCTTGTGGATCAGTACGGAGACGTCTGTACTTATATTCGAGAGGCTTGTCACGCCCCCTTTTTCTTCGCGGAGTCCGGGTTTCGACATTTTTTGGGACAGCTCATTTCCTTTTGGGAAGGGGTATGGAATTTGAAGAGTCGCCACCTAACGGATTTAAGGTGCGTTAGGGCACCTAAAAGAAAATAACTCATAAACCGGTTTACATTACCAGAGATTGGGTAAGGGCTCGAAATTACCTTGAGGGGAAGGTGTTAGGCACCCCTTGAGGTCCACAACGGTGGGTCCCGGACAAACTAAATTTTGGCGAATTAGTCATAATGCAATTTAAACAAATAGAGAACATTTAAAACGGGAGTAAAGGGGGTCCTAGGTTTATTAGCCTATAGGATGACTTCTATGAAATACTCGGTAACCTTCCTCAAATAGAGGTGTTACGCGTAGCATTAGTGCACATGTCATCATATCCTTTACTACCCAATTACCCTCCCCTTAATTATTATCTAAGCGTTCTAATAGCATCGGATACGTAATTTGTGCGTGCATTACCCGTCCCTTACCTATGGCCCTTGAGGTGTTTAGGACCTCTATTTAAGGTGGTTCTAGACTCACCTATGGTGTTTAAAAGGAGAAAAAACTAGGCGTCAAACAAAATAAATTGGACTATCACATAAAGAGCAGTTAAGGGGGTTCACATTTACCTCCACAAATAAACAAACAATTGCACGCCTATTCAGACAAAGCAGTTTAAACTATTTAAAGGTCTTACAACAGGATATCTAGATGAGCACAAAACAGAATATGCAACATTTACGTTAAGGCGAGGCAGTGAGCACCTAATAGTTTGCCTACCAGTCTTTTATCACTTTCTGAATCTGGGCACATTTATAAGCAGTCAAACAAACACAGTTTTAAACTTCAGAACATTAATTAACCTACAGGCTTGCCAAGGTGATAACCGGGCAGGATCCTATAGACATGGTATCTAAGCGTTAATCAGACCATACTTACAAATCAATGATTGATTTTTAACAGGCAGATTTTATCTGTTTAGACCCTATAGGCATGATGTCTATGTGCTGAAAAATGATCAGAAGTGTTACTTCATGACACAGAAACTTATTTTACATATTTATCTCTACAAGCATGATATCTAAGTGTTGAAACTGTTTTTATACTTATTCCTTATAGGCATGACGGTTAAGTGATGAAACTGATTTTATATATATATATTCTTCCTATAAGCATGATGTCTAAGCGAATAAAGGTGTCAATTAACTGCCAAGCGAGTGAAACAAAATATCCTAGAAACATGATTTCTAATGCACACATAAAAGTTTTGAAAGTATGATTATTAATGCAGAATTGATAAACGGCCTAGGAGCAGGATTTCTAGGATGAAAATACAACATAATGAGATAAACCCTATGAACATGGTTTCTAATGAAAATAAATATCATCACAATAACCTATGGGCATGGTTTCTACCCGGATATGATAAAATATATATAAAATCTCCCCCAGCTTTTACTAATAACCCCATATCTATTTGCAAAGATTATTATTACAGACCAGTATCAATGAATTACATAATGGAAATCACTATACTATAGGGAGCCTTGACAGGCCCAAAGGTAAACCTAGAAGCCAGGCCTTCAATCAAGTCCGATGTGTACCGGTAGTCCATAATAACACAACTAAGCTTCTGGTGTGTCAAAGTTCCCAAGGGCCTCAAGGACCCCGGGAAATTCTCACACCAGAACCTAAAGAACAGTTTTTGCAATCAAGTTTGGAAAAGCCAGCCCCAGTGTGTCAAAGTTCGGAGGAGTCTCATGGACTCCTAGGCAGTGCTCACACTGGAGGGGAAATACCCTAGATATTCTAAGAGTAGGAGTTGAAAATAGTATATGAAAATAGGAGATAGTTTTAGAGAGAAAAAAAGACAGTTTGGATTCTAGAAGTGAATAGGAACAAACAGAATCACTTCAGCTCTTTGAGTTCAAACAAGGATTCCAGCAGTCAAACATCAGACAAAACAAAGTCACAATCAATTCAAACGAGGTCTCATATTGCCTGGGATGGACTTAGTTCATTAGTTATTACTAGGTGAGCATATGGACATGCATTAAACAAGGAATAGCATGCTGGGATTAGAGTACTAATCAGATAATTATACAGAAAAGGCAGCAGGGATTGAGTGCATAGAAATCATTAATCAGGACTTGTTAGGGTAAACACATAAACAAGACAGGAAATAAAGCATGCTAGTTGAAAGACCAGTAGACCAGTATCCTAGATCAAATAGGAACATGATAGAGTGTATGAACCCTATTGCCATATTGGATAAGACAAATTCACAAGAGTTAAGGGCATGCTAACAGAAATATAAAGCAGGCAGAGGCAGGTTGACATCTTATAACAGCCAGATTACATAACATTGAATAAAACATAGCAACAGAGATAGACATGTTGATTAAGATCCATAAACAGGAAGCGCATAGGTCTAATTGCATATGATAACAGCCAGATTACATAACACTGAATAGGACATAACAACAGAAGTAATCATGTTGATTAAGAGCAATAAACATGAAAGAACATAGGTTTAACTTCATAGCATATTGAATGATAATAGGAGTGGAGACATACCAGTAAGAGATAACAACAGAAAGGTGAAGTAAATAGGATCCAAGAGTCTAGCCTTGGCTTCCATCCGGCTAGACAGTGCAATAAACACAAGTAATAGAAAGAGTTGTAATGGAGAATGTGTAAGAGTTTGTGTGTGTGTGTGTGTAACTTTCTGAGTTTATATAGCATTTAGCAAGGTAAAACAAATAAGGTAAGAAAATTAGAGTTCACAAATAAGGCAAGTAAATACAACCGGCCAGTTAATTGGGGGTTAAATTTGGCCAAATAAGTCAAAAAAATCCGGAAACTCCCCCTAAATTGAGGAGAATCAGTTAACAACTCAGATTGGGATTCAAATAAGGTAAACAAATCAATCACAAACCATATAGAAGTCAATTAAATCCCATAAATCGGACTAATAATCTAATTAAGGCAAGTAGTACCATTGGGCATAAAAAAATAAGGAGAATGGGTAGATAATCACAGAGAAGTATCAATCTCGGAAGAAAAAATATAATTTGAACCTTAATAGAATTAGTCAATCTCTTCTAATTGACAGAGATGTGAAATAATTAGTGAAATAAGCAGAAAACCTAGGGTTTAAAGCAAACATAAAGATCAGTCAAATAAGTAGAGAAAATCAAGGTTAAACACTTAAAAACTTAGAAACTTTTTTGCAGAGAACTTAAGACGAAACCCTAATTTTAGAAAACATTGAAATCAATTAATAATAAGGAAAACCAAAAGGTTTTCAAAGAAAAATACCAAATAGTACTTAAAATTGTCTCAGATCTACAAGGATCTGAACATACCCACATAGAAAGAGATTAGGGTTTTTTGAAAAATGATAGAGATGAAAGGAAATCTGGTTTGGAACAAGAGATTCGAGCCATAAACACGAAGATAATAGTACTCACAAATGGAGATGACAATACATAGGTTCATGAAAGGTTTTGAACAAATCTGAGTTGAATCTCTTCGAGATTCCTTCAAAGAACAGCAAAAACAACCAGAAGAGGTAGGAGGCCGACAGGGTCCTGGAATCACAGAGAAATCCCATGGAACGGGGGTTTTCCGATGACGGCGACTAGGGTTAGGGGGAGATTGAGAGAGAATGGAGAAGGGAAGGGATTTGGGGACGGCAGAAATGAGGTAATGCAGTAGGGTTTGGGGGGTTGGGATTAATTAAAATGGTAACATTATCCTGGACCATTGATCTCTGAGATCAACGTCCAGGATTTGATCCGGTAGTTGAGAGGTTTAGATAGGAATTGGGATTATAGGTATTTTAATTGGGCTGTGGTAGTGTTTTGGGCTAGGTCTGAAATTAAATAAAAAACTAAGAGAGGCTATTTGTTAAATACCCAATTAATTTGATAAATAATTTATATAAATAGTTAATAAATTATAGAAAATGATTTTCATGCATAAAAATGATTCAAGATAATTACTTAAGATTATAAAAATCTATTTTCTAGTGAAATAAGATAATTATGCACACATGGACTATTATTGCAAAGTTATTGCAATTATAACCCAAAAAATATAGATGTGGTTATTCATGAAATAATTAAAGCTTGGTGTAAATATAAATGAAAAATTTAAGCCATACAATTATCATAAAACCATTTGTGATGTAATTAGTGATTATTTATATAATAAAATACTGGGAGAAATTAATTAAAAATCCTTAAAAAATGCAGAAATTATGGAAAAAATATAAATTGATGCTCATGCATTGTTTTGAAGATATATATGCATTTTGAAAGTAATATAGGAAAAAATTGGGTATAAAAAAGGTTGCAGAACCCTTAGGAAAAATCTCACATTCTTGAATTCTTATCGTGCGAATCCATTTATTCAGCCAAAAGCGTAACACTTTGAATTCCTTTCATGTATTCGAATGAGCACGTGAGCGCTCAGTATTAGATGTGCATCAACGACTTGTGATTTCCTTGGGTGAGGTGCGAGATGTGATTTTAGCATGTTGCTAATGGGCCAAACTGGAGGACTTGAGGTCGGGTTTTGTCTGTGGCTTGAGTGCTGAGATTTTGATTATGTGAGCACATGCTTTTGGGACTTATATGTCTGTTGTGTCCTTATTGGTGGGATTTGTGGTTGTATGACTATGTGGTGAGTGTGATTCGATAGTGAGATGTGTTCATATTGTTTGATTATGACAACAAGGATTGGCTGGTTATGTAGCAAGAACTATTGAGAGTTTGACTTCTGTCTTGAGTTGGCATATGGCCTCGAGTTGTGAGTGTATTGGAGGACCTCTCATGTAGTTTATTTGTGGAGGGAAATGGAATCTTCCTGTTGTGTTATGATTTCCTGGTGATATCTTTTGGGCTGACCAATGCCTCAACAACGTTCATATATTTGATTAACAGTGTATTCCAGCTGATTGTACTGCTTCGTTATGGTATTCATTGATGGCATCCTGGCGTACTCACGTAGCCAGGAAGAGCATACTCAACATTTGAGGATGGTATTATAGAGATTGAGGGATGGGGAGCTTTATCTGAAGTTCTCCAAGTGTGAATTTGGCTCAGTTCAGTAACATTATTGGGACACGTGGTGTCCCGTGAGGGTATCCAGATGGTCAGACGAGTGTGGAGAGAGCTTTCAGAAGCTTAAGATTGCTTTGACCACATCTCCGGTGTTAGTTCTGCCATCAGCTTCCGGTTCTAATACCGCGTATTGTGATGCCTCGAGGGTAGGCATTAGTTGCTTTTAATGCAGGAGGATAGAGTGATTGCGTAATAGTTATGATTTTTGGAAGGGTATAGAGAGATATCAGTTTGAGGCTAAAAAGGCGGGGTTATCTCCTACGGGGGTGTCTTGAGGTTATGTGATCCTTATGTTGTTTTATAGCAAGTCCTCTTTTACCAGTAGATGATATATGCTGCAATTTGAGTTTAGATCGCTTGTGGAAGTTGGCATAACCATTACAATGGTAAATGCGAGATTTGCAGATGATTCGAGATATAAGATGATTTGTGTTATACGAGCTTATGAAGAATTTAGTTGAATCTTACTACGGTATTGTGGTAGTGATAGCGTATGGGCATTGTGAGTTATTATTTGTCTTGATCTTTAGCTTTGAACCAAGTGGGGGAGTCTGCTAATGATAAGTTGGTTGTACGATTATGCGTTGCATTGGTTTCAGTTCGAGGTATACTGGTGAATCAGTTAAGACCTGCAGAGATGGAGTTTGAGAATGACTCGAGTAATGGAAATCTTTGAATACAGATTGTAATATACTTTACGGGTAAATAGGTTTTATTGAATGATTGAGTTGTATTTGTAAAGGGTGTAGTGTGTGCGGAGTAGGAATTTGCTTGGTTGCTTAGAAGTGTGGATTGCCTCCTTGGGTGTTTGTGTACTAATTGGGGGCGCAGGTCATTCGGTCCGCTTGGTCATTTTAACTGGGATTTGAGCAAAGTAAAAGACTCTCGAGAATGGCTCTGATGGACTCAAGGTTTATGTGTGGCAAATGGGAATCTTTAGAATGTGTATTCAACTAGAAATTGAGATTCACATTGGAGGGTGTCAAGACTTGGGGCATTTCTAAATCCTTAGGGATTCTACATTTTGGTATCAGGAAAGCGGAAGAATAGCTTAAATTAATAGAAAGTTTCCTTGGAGTAAGTGTTTGACTTGTGGTACTTTTGGGGTGCTTAAGAGAACATTCATCGGCTTATGAGCCTTAGGGCTATGTGGTTTGTGCTAGAATCTCGCGTAGGGAGTTGTGGTTGAGGATTTTGGTATTATGGCAAAGAAAAGGATTAATTTGAAGGTAATTCAAGAGCGACTCGGAGAAATAGGACAGCTTGATAATATGTTGGATCAACATGGTAATAAGTGAGATCGGTTTTTGGGTGCTTATGATGTGGTAAGATTCTACGTGCGATTCGCGAAAATGCCCTTGGGTTTTGGAGACATGCGTAGCTTGGTCGAGATTGAGAGATTCAGTCTTGACGGGTTGGTTAAGTGCAAATAGATTTCAGGAAGTTCTTGATGGTTTCCACTATGGTTTGATATGTATATTTCCTACTGGTGTGTGGATCACGTTGCGTATTGTGATTTCTCCGGGATAATCAAATGGAACATTATTGGCTAATCGAGCATGTAGTTGCTTGCGACTCGGAGTTAGTTTTGAGATTTTTGTATTCTTTTCATATGATGACATAATGGGTACGGTGTGTTGTGTAGTATCGAGAACTGCAGGTGCAAAGTCACAATTCAGTTTCGAAAGGAAGGTCATGAAATTCGTAGGCATCATGGACAACTTTAGATGACTAAGTATAATGTTACTATTTGGGTGGTCTGACAAGAGTATTCATTTCGGGAAGGGCGATGTATTTGATTTATGGAGATTTTAGTGGTTCTGTGGAACTCTCCTTGTTGGTTGACTGCAGATATTCGAATTTTTCTATGTGGCACGAAAGAATTATAGAAGTATTCCTCGGGGAATGACCGTGTATGAGAGATGTGTTTAGACATTCTGGTGGTGGAGTCGGGATCAAATATGGTGGTACCTGTGTTCTATGAATTATGAGACTGGGAGTTCTTGAGAGCAGATTGTTTCATAGTTGCGGACTGTGAGATGGTGGCCAAAGCTAGTTAAGTGATGGGGTGTGTTGTGACTCAGTTATTGTAGGCTTTCGAGGGGTTATTGATCTAGTTGTGTGGTAGAGTCGATTTAGGGGTCCATTGGTAGGCCCAATTAGGGATGTGGATTTTACACCAAGTTGGATTGATGTGCTCTATAATGTTATTGTTGAGGGACGTATTATTAGGTTGTTGCTAAGATTGTTCGTGTTCTAAAATGATTTATGAGTTGACCTTCTATGCCGCGAGGAGTTGTGATTCGTTAGTTTTGGGCACACTTTGTGCGGCTCTATTGTAATCTTATAGCGGAATTTGAGGGAGATGAGTAATTGGGTCTTGCGTGACTTAGGGCGTATCTGTTATGTTCTTTTGGGTTTGAGTGGCATTGTATCGTCTGATACTTTATGGTTATGGTAATGCGCTTTGAGCATTGTGACTTGAGGTACTTCATGAGGAGAAATGTTTGGATGGGGTCGCGCATCGCAGCAAAGTTATGTTGAGATATGATCCTTGTGTTAAATTCATGTGTTATGGTTCTACGGTGTGTTATGGGTTTTTAGCATCTCGTTGCGGCGGTATTTTTTGAACTTGCGGGATAGTTCTCTTGTTGGAATCATTTTCTATGTTCAAATACACTTGACTTGTTGCTTATTGGTGCACAGATTGCCTGGTTGTGGCTTAGATTGTGCTGATGTGGCATGTATCTAAGGTGGTCATGATTGATGAAATGAGGTCATCAGACCTAGAATAGGTGCGATCGGATCTGATTGTGGTATATTTGGGAGGATGTTGATGTTGATCGGCTTAGAAATTTGCTATAGTTGTGTTCCTTTCATCATTGGCAGTATATGAAGGTGTTAGAGCGAAGCTTTGATCGATGAGAGTTGTATCGCCAACATTGGGTTGTTTGAGCAGTTGCTGTGATTAGAAGTTATCGCTATGAGTGTTTGAGTTATGCGTTATATCATGTGATATTCATCTTGAATTGCGGTTATGTCTTGATACAACGTGTTCAGATTTATTCAGCGTGTAGATGTGAGATTCTGATCTTATAGACACTTTCGGAAGTGGAAAATTGGTTCTAAGGTTATGGGCTAGGGTGAATTGTCAACTTTCCGTTCTGTTGTGTTATCAGACCTATATGGGATAGGGTGACGTGGGATCACCCCCGGGTATGTGAATGGTAGGATTACACGGCCATTTTGATGGTTTTTGGAACAACTCTGGGCACGTTGGGGGACAAACGTATGTATAAGTGGGGGAGAATGTAACGACCCGATCGGTCGTTCTGAGATTTTTAGCCCTGTTTCCCCCGTTTTTGCTTCATTATATGTGGCTCAACTCTATTATGTTGTGTTGGGTTGGTTGGCTCGGGTTCGGAGTAGTTGTGGAGAGAAATGAGACACTTAGTCTCTTAAGTTGGCTTAATAGTTGGAAAAGTCAACTAGAAGTTGACTTATAGGTAAATGATCTCGGAATGTGGTTTTTATGGCACGGATAGCTTTGTTAGGTGATTTGGGACTTAGGAGTGTGTTCGGAATGTTATTCGGAGGTCCAGAGTAGAATTAAGTTTAAATTGGCGAAATTGGATTTTTGGCGATTTTCGGTCGGCAGTGAAAAATTAGCTATCGGGGTCGGAATTGAATTCCGAAAGTTGGAACAGGTTCGTAGTGCCATTTTGGATGTGTGTGCAAATTTTCAGGTCATTCGGACGTGGTTTGGGTAGTTTCGGCATCGTTGGCAATTTGGAAGTTTCTAAGTTCTTAGGCTTGATCCGAGGTTGATTTGGTGTTTTGGCATCGTGTTGAGTGGTTCGAAGGCTTGACTAAGTTTGAATGAGGTTATGGGATGTGTTGGCATATTTGGTTGAAGTCCCGAGGGCCTTGGGTGAGTTTTGAGAGAGACCGGGCATTACTGAAACTCAGGCATGGTTCTGGTGCTTATTTTTTGCTGAGGGCGAAGGGAAAATTCCGCTGGGGCGGAGGAAATTCTGCTGGGGCGGAATAATATCTGCTGAGGGCGCAATTTGGGGCGCTGAGGCGCTCCAGGGCATGATGTGCAGATTCACTGGTCTGGCTTCGGGAGCCCATATCTTTTGATATGGAAGGAATTTTGAGATGATTCAAGAATCAAAAGTTGTAGTCCTTCATGTCTAGTTTCCATAAAGCTAAAGAAATCATTATTTGGAGATCTGTAGGGAAAGTTATGGCCAAAATACTGAAGCATCTCACTGCAGCCTTCAGAAGCGCGGTCAACACTAATTTTTCGCGTCCGCAGAGGTTGGTTCTGCTGCAGTGCCCGGAATTACGCTGTCAGCGCAATGGAGATCAGAAAATTCACTATATAAACGGGATTTAGGGTATTATTTCACATTTTGGACCTTGGAAGCTCGGTTTGTGGCGATTTTTCGAGGGGTTTTCAAGAAATTCATTGGGGTAAGTGATTCTAATTCGGACTTGGTTAATATTCATGAGTATATCAACGATTTCATCATTTAATTAGTACTATGAGTTAGAAATTTGGGGGAAATTGTAGAAACTTCATAAAATGAATTTTGGGATTTGAACATCGAATTGGAGTCAGAATTGAGTGAAACTAATATGGTTGGACTCGTGAGTGAATGGGTTTCCTAATTTTGTGAATTTCGTTGGATTTAGAGACGTGGGACCGGGGGTCGAGTTTGGCCTATTTCGGGATTTATGATGTAAATTGATAATTTTGATGTGGGCTTCGTCCCTTTTGCATATATTAATGATATAAACT